>JAMKCH010012507.1:0-26429 GCA_023653785.1 Ophioderma brevispina | reverse complement strand
AATTAAGACCAAAGCAGCAATTTATAGATTGATGAAGAATGCCCCTTTAATAGAATACATGACCTTTGACCCAATGTGTTTACACCATTATGGGGTCTTGGTTAGTGCGTTCTTTCAGACCAACTTGGTGATCATAGCATAATTGAGGCAGAAATGGAATTTTAATAGATTTTCAAAGATATGCCCCTGTTAATTGACCTCTCAGGGGTCTGTGAGTATAAAAGGATGGTAATGCAGACTTACAATCTCTCTGAGTCTAACCAAATCACAGACCCGGAATCTGTTAGGATTGTCTACAAGTTCCCGAAAGTTTCGGGAAGTTTCTTTTACCATCTTAGCACGCAATAAATTGTTATCAGGCTATGGTATCCCGATCAATCTTAGCTTTGTATCTGTGTAAGCGATATTACACCGGGACCAATCAATGCAGCACATGGCAATAAGGCGGGGCCACATTGAAACCCCGACAGAACTCCCTGGGAGATTATCATGATTAGGTCTGACCGCAATACCCTCATTGTGTTATCAAGGCGCGAATGATGATTTCATTGTAAGGTCCGGGTCCTGAAGTCGAGTAAAAATGCTAATTAAATTTTTAAAATACGCCGTCTCAGGTTTATATTTTATGATGGTGCTTTCTTCGCAATTTCAAAAATAACCAAAATTTAGTTTTGAAACTTCTAACCTGTAAGATTGCTTGCTATAGAGAGAGCTCTTAATTCTGTTAAAAAGTTTCTTGGGCAAAAGACTGAGCCTGACACTTTCCCAAGAAAAACTGAGTGAAAATGCTGTAGGAAAAGAATTCTTTAAACGAACGAGAATATTAAATCCATGGGAATTCGGTCTGAAAATAAATAATTTCGAAATGTGTATAAAAAATCATCCTTGAGCGAGTATACCCGACTGCCGCATGGAGATAAATTTATTTGAAGATTGATAAAGGTTGATCCTTTTTACATTGCCAAATTAATTGGTGGGGACTAGCCTATGCCCCCTCCCGTTACGCGGCCCAGGAATTACTCGGGGGAGAGAGGGGGGGGAGATAAAACCTTCTAGGACAAGGTGTGTGTGTTTGTTTGTTTGTTAGTCGTTTTGAAAATAGTTGCTTTATCGGAAAATATATTGTACAAAGACCAGATAATTTCCATAAGAGAAGTCCATATTGGGAAGGGGGATCATATGTGTCAAAAATGTTACTGGATGTTAAAATATGTACCTAATCCACTCGTAGACTATAACACATTTCATGTTATGTCATGTGTTTTTTCTAAACTCTTTAAACAGGAACCCAAATATACACAACCATTACTTTAAAGGTGCGTGTTCGATCGGTCTTTTGGGACCCCCCTGATTACCCGGAAGTAGTATCGATTTTGATATCAGATGAAAAAGGCATATTTTCTCATTGTCGTTCCTGAAAAATTTGAGCCTTCAGAATCATTTTATTCCAAGATATAAAAAAAAAACCGCCGTTAGTGGTAACCATCAATATTAGCACAGATTGAATAGGGCGTGGCACATGCATTATTGCGTCTACCATCAAAACCGCAGTTTGTTTCCACGGTGTGAGGGGGGTGGGTGAGGGGGGGTCGGGGGGGGGGGGGACTTGTATTTCAAATATGGATCTGATGCGTGGAACAAGAAAACACGTAAAAACGTACATGAAAATTAGGGTCATAAACAGCAAAATATGGAAAAAAGGGTATGTTTTTTCTTACCCTGAAAATTTTGATGTCGTGTTTAGGTATGCCTGATATCATAAGGCGGTTCTCGAACACAAAGGTCCCCCGCCCGTCGGCCAGTCGTTTGATGGTGGAAATAAGTGGTTCTCAAACCACGGAAGCTGCTGCCATAGCAGTTGCAATTGCGGTATCAAAATGTGGGACTACATGACATACAACTATTTGTAGTTATTGGACCTTAGAGGACCCTACTTGACCTTGAACTTACCCACCCAATTTTCGATTTAGAAAATGTGGACCACATCCACAAAAGTCATGACAACCACATGTTGAGTGATTGACCTTGAATACCCCCACGACGTTGAAATGACCTTAAGGAATTTTTTGGGCAATGAATGCGTACTACACTCATCAGTTTTCAGATCATACTACCATGTGTATGGATTGCACCTGGATGACCACACATGACCTTGAAATGACCCTCAAAATTGTTGACGGAATGTGAACACCCACCAAGTTCATATCTACCCATACTAAGTGATTTGACGTGGATGACCCCGCATGACCTTGAAATTGACCTTCAAATTTTTTGGCACTGAGGAGGCGAATACCAAATAATTTATTTTGTTAATCCTTTGTTTTTCAAATGCGCATATCTCCGTTATTAATCCATCAGATTTGAGTTTTGGTATCAAAATTGAGCTATTTGTAATCTTTCGATTATTTCGCCCAGTTTGGGTGTTGCATGGTAGATTTTTGTACAGCCCTTGCCTTCAAATATGAGTGTTTCCTCAATTGAAAAACCCCGCAATGTACGCCTGCACCATGGTTCCCTACGATTGTGGTTGAAAAATAAACAAATTCGGCCACTTTTCGCTATTATATCAACTAGCAGGTTGCCCGCTATGCGCGCGGGCAACCGCTAGGTGATTTGAATGGGAAAGCGTCACTAAACGGGTGGATCAGTCTTCACATAATGCAAAACTTCAAAGGATACAATATTTTATCCAACTTTTATCATTATTGTTTGACTTAGTTATGTGGTTAAGTTAAGAGCTGTCGAGTTTTAGGCCCCCATCCCAACATGAGCTATGAAGCCAGGTAAACTCTGACAAAAATTTATGTGCAACCAAGGAACTCGCATGCACTCCCAAAGAACCACCAGTGTCGTATCTGGGGTCGGAGGGTAAGGGCAACTCAACGGTGTTCAAAAGGGAAATCAGGGAGCTCTTTGGGAAGAAAAAGCGAGGTCCGGTAAATAGAATTTTTTGTTGGGAAATCATGAAAAATCAGTCGGGCCGAATTTTCCCCTGACCGGGTTGATTTCCCCCTGAACACCTTTCCTCCCCAGAAACTGCTTCCTACGCCATTGGGCCAATCTCTAAGGGCGCAGAGAGGCCAGCACTATAGCCTAGATGGGATCTTTGCTAAATGTCCAAGGGGTTACAACAGGGTGAGGGGGTGTTCCCATTTTAGTTTGCGTTTTTAGGCATATTATGGTTGTTTCACCCGCATCATGTACCCAATGGCCTGTTTATGAAAAATTTACCATCATTCGTCCAAAAGACTCCCATTGTTTTTCGGACAATTTTGAAACTTTAACCCCAGACCAACTTTTAGAAAATGTGCCCAAATTTTCACCGAAAAGACCCTATTAAAAAAAAATTAGCAAATCCAAGATTGGGAGTGACCCCGGGATAGGTGCCCGGAAAGGAGCATATTTGCGAGGCATGAGAGGACAGTGGGCATTCTGTAAGTCTGCCTTTACTCCTGGTGCCATTCGCATGTGGCGACACCGGCACCAGATTTCTTTGTCGGCGGTGGGGGGGTGGTTGCCTTTTCGTTGTTACAAATTCAGTTTCACATGACTCAGATGCTTCAAAATGTGCTAAGTCAAGAGTTATCATGATTTTTCTCCAAATTAGCTATAATGAACCAGGAGGAAAATTTTACTGACAATTGAGCCAGCCAAAAGAACCCACTCCCAAAGGACAACATCAGTTACGTAGCTGGGGCGGAGGAAAGGGTTCACGAAGTGACTTAGTCAATCGGGGGGAAAATACGGGGGGGGGGGCTTGGAAGAAATTTGGGCAAAATCTAGGAAAATGTTGAGGCAAAAAGAGCCGTTTTGGCACGCTCAGGTGCAATCAGGACGAATTTTCCTGCAGAGCTGGACTTCCCCTGCCGCGGCTTTTGGTACCACAATGCGCTCCTAGAGATGTACTGGGCTACGTGTCATGGGCGCCACCTTTAAGCGATGAAAGCGGCCAGTATTTGTGACAACTGGCTGCATATGAAATTCAAACAAAAAACTGTAATGAGATAATCATCATGAGAGGTCTATGTAAATATAGGCCTACTCTTTTGCTTGAGCAAGGCCGTCGAAGGAGTGTTTTTTTTGGGGGGGGGGCTCGAAGAAGTGGACTTTTTTGGTAAAGTGGATCAACCCACAATGGTCCTTTTTGAACATCTCATCACCAAAAATGGGCCTTTCTTGTCAACAAATTTCTCCAATATGCTCAATCTGAAGCCAAAATTTCCCAAAAAACAACATGCAACATGTTTCCATATTTCCAGAAAGTATGCAAAATTGGTCATAGTTAAACCTCTCATGGTAATGCTATCTTTTTTCGAGCAAAATCACTATGGGCCCTACTTCCCCCAGATTCTCACGTTCCGTCCCTACCCAAAACCAACTTGAGACACGGCAATATCGATATAAACAGAAGATTGAAAATCAATATTAAAAAAATTGGGATGAAGGAAAGATTTAAAGTCGAAATTGGTGTTTAATTCACCCTTGTAAACAACTTCTCAGTCATGTTGCAAAAATTAAGAACATATGCCTAAAATTACAACTTTGAGGTGATCTCTTTTTCCACTGCCTGTTGTTTTTATTATCGGATTTATTTTGTCTTTCTATGATATTTTTGAGTAAAAGTGACCAAATGAAAAACTCCCTTTTCACATAATACTGAGATGTATTGCAGATGAAGCCTGGCTATACCGATACGTCGCGTTTAGATTGTCAACCCAATAAGATTTTCGAGGCGCTGATGGGAAAGAAATACGATCTCTAATTTTCTAATCATTTTACAGTATTTTGACTGTAAATGGCACTGTAATATTTACAGTGTGTGTGAGAGTAACCACATTATGAATAATTGCGCAATTGTATACACCACATTTCACGTTGAATGCCACCCTTGTAAAAACAATAGCGTAACAATCATCATCATAATATTACAAAACCTGAAATAAATGCATAAAAATACAACATAAGATCATTTCTTATTATTCCTGCGGGGAGTGTTTGCTGTTAGGTGTCTTTATTTGGCGGATATTTTGAGTAAATGACCAATGAAGCTCGGCTCCAATAGACCAGTTAACATCTACGTCACTTCGTTTGTTGAATGCGAATCCTCCTGCTATCGTTATGGCCCATAGTTAGTAAAACTCTACAGATACAATAGCCGTGTGTAACCAAGCAGGCGACCTATGTCAAGATCCAGCCCTAACAGTTAACAACATTGCTGTTAACTGGTCTTTACCCGGGGTCTGTACACGATACATGAGACGGTAATGACAGATAGGATTTATAAAATTTATTACTTTGTTTTTTGGCTTCACTGGACTTCAGCGATGTTTGTATTTTATCAGGACTTTTTGTCCACATATTGCCACAATGAAATTGAATTTGCTGTACACAGTTAATTGTGAAGTGTTTACGCCAATATTTGCTGTAGTAATTGTGTATACCATACCACCATGTTCGGACTAACGGTACCATGCCGATCATAGCGCTTTGCAGATATTTAGAACTCGATGGTTAAAATATACGTGCAAAGTGTTATAGGGCACCAGCGAATATCAGCGAGGTCAAACTTACCAGAACACTAATAAGACGTCTACACGAAAGGTCACCGATTATTGCGTCAAAATATACGTTAATGAGCATTATGAACATTTAATGACTTAAAAATACACTATAGACATCAATCTTTAATATTTTGTTAAGTAGGTCTCCATGTTGTTCTCTTTTTTATCACCAGAATAAATTATTTTACATAGAATTTCAAAGAGGTCAAACTCACTGTAGGCAATGTCATAATTAAGCCACGAACAGGATAATAACTACGTACCCGGACGAAGGTACCCTCATTTTTAATTAAATTGACGTATTTACTCTTTGGTCACCCCCACTCGAATCAATACGCATTACTACATGTTTACAACACGTTTTTTGCAATTTCAATGAAATTTATCATCTATCACAGTTTGAAACAATTCGAATACATAACCCCCGAGCAATCGAGAGTCACGATGGGAAGGGGATCAGCTGAATCAGACGGTACACATTCCAACAATTGCGGTCAACATGGCGCCGACCGCGGTCAACATGGAGCCTCCAGGGGAAAAACAACATGGCGAAGTTCGATCTTTATAGTATAGATGCAGAAATGCTGACGCACCCCACCAGTTTTCAGCATCCTACCACCTACTTAGTGGTTTGACCTTGGTATGGACCCGCATGACCTTTATCCCCATGTCGAGCACAATTTTTGAGTGAAGGATCTAAGCTGCTTTAACAGCTGTCTTTTTCTGTCTTCTATAGGCTGAGATGTAGTCAATTCAGATATCAATTTTAGCATTTTTTGGCAAATTTGACCAGTTGACCCCCCTTAGTGACCTTTTGACCCCCCAATATTAAAAAATCTCATGGACATCGCAAAAATGCACTTCCTTGCAAAGAAAAAATTCTGCTATCTAGTTCTGTAGATAAAATCTTAAAACTTAGCTCAATCGGATCTTGTTGTAGATTTTGACCTTGCACCTTGAACTTTGACCTTTGGGGTCGAACTACCATAGACCTCTCCCGACCATTAATGTTACATCACTGTACAATCACTGCTTCATCTGTCCTCTATAGGCTGAGATTAGCCAATTTTGTCGTATTTTTTAGCATTTTTTTGGCAATTGACCTTTTGACCCCCTTGATGACCTTGGATCCTGGTATAAAAAAAAACTGAGTAACACACCAAATGGCTTGTTCCAGTTGAAATAAAAAAAACTGCTCTGCTTAGTTCTGGAGATCAAATTCTTAAAGTTATTTAGCTCACACACGGAATACCTTAAATGACCTTTGACCCTCCCAAATAAAAATACTTTGCGATTCTGGGCTAACATACATGCACATCTAAGTCCAAGTTACTTCGCTATGTTTACATTTTGAGATAAAAGTTTGAAAATTTTTAAATATTTTTGTTTTGACCAGAGTGACCCTTAATGACCTTTGATTCCTTATTCCTGAACACCCTATATGTAGCATGGGTCAGTGGTTCCTCTGAACAAGTTTAGTTGATATCGGCATGATCCTGTGGAAGAAGATAATTTTGCCAATTAAATGGCATATTTTGGCTTTCAGACCAGAAATGACCCCTTAATGACCTTTGACGCCTTATTCTTGAACACCCTATATGAAGCATGGGTCGGTGGTTCCTCTGAACAAGTTTAGTTGATATCGGCATAATCCTGTAAAAGAAGATATTTTTGCGAATTAAATGACATATTTGAACCCTGTGACGAGGTCAAAGGTCAGATGGGGGTCAAAGTCATATGGCAGGTGATGGTTCGCTGAGCAGTCATTTGGTGCAAACCTGGTCACTATTGGTCAAGCCACTACTGAGCTATAAGCACATTGACCGAAAGAAGAACGCTAGTGGCCATTATTTTTAATTGTCCTACTTTGAACATATTATTTGCCTATGACAGAGCATCACACCATTATTTTCAATGATCCATGGGATTTGTGATTTTAGGTCTCTAATCTTATTGTCCAGGTTTGATCTTCTTTCCTCCTTCAGTTTCCCAGTTAGGGGTAACTGGAAATAACGATGCATCTATTATCATACTCTTGATTTTGCTAATTTTTTCTTGAAAATATATGGTTAATTTTTCATAAGGTCTGAGTGCATACTATATGGTTCATAACCAAATCTAATTTTAGATTCAACCCTGCATTTTTAACAACCTTATTATCTACTCTTCAAGCATTTGATGGCACAGGTTTTATATCAATTAAATTGGACGTCAATAAAGGTTAATATGATACAGTTCTGTGATTTTTATTAGCAACTGTTTGTTCTCAATATTTTACTGTTAGTACATTTTACAACTGGCCTACATGTAAAGTATGGTATTCATAGGTAAAGAGAAAAGAAGTAAAACAGGGGTCAACCTCCTTTTTTTAGCAATGGCCAATTGGGCTATGACAAATGGGGACAAATTAGTTTTTAGACCAAGTTTTTTTTCCTAAAAATCCATTAAACACTGTATTTCAATATTAACTAGGGTAATATGAACCATAAAACCAATACCATGCGATAATATTAATAATTACTTCACCTGCTGGCCAGGTCAGGTTTCCTTTGAGGGCCTGCTACTGGTATCATGATAATCAATACTACCTGTCCCAGGGCAGCTAAATAGTGAGCCCCATCGGGTTTCTAATGAAATCCGATGAGGAGGGTAGCTGGTTACCCTGGTAGAAAAAAAGAAGATCTACCTACAAGAGCTAATGGTGGCCATCCAGCACATTGACATCAGGAAGGGCATCCGTTAGGCCCTAGCATCCGGCCAATTATCTTTTGCTCCAATAAATCCTCACACAGCAGTATTGCTGTGAATGCGGCCACCCCCGTTAGCAGGGAAAAACCCGGATTCATACCATTTGTTATGAACAGAATAAAGCACAATATTACCATAACAACAATGGGCGGCATTAACGCAAAACATAACTTCAATTTAATGCCACTTTCTACAAATAACAAAAGTGAATCCGCCGCCGCCGCCACCGCCACCACCACCAACACCACCACCAACAACACCATCATCTCCTATTCAAGCGCACCACAAACTGTTGATTCGACGAGCTCACTGGCGGACGGTAGCTACGGTTAAATGTTACACCTTAAGCCCATTACTATATAAACTTCACAGCATAGAAATTCACTTTCTCATTGATTTCGCCAGGCAACCCTTGGTTATAAAATGATCCTTATACATCCAAGAACATTGCCCGGAATGTGGTTTGTTCAGAAAGTTCACCATTGCAAAGATCAGTTACAATTGTTTTTTGCAGATTTCAATCAGGGTGCAAAATAACCGAAGGCACCGAAGGCAATTGCCGTCGGTGCACCTACCAGTTGCCTTGGTGCCCTAGAAGTTATCCTATTGTTTTGCTATTCTTTAACATGTAATTGCCTTCTAAATTGATGTACCCTTCAATAACTGCCTTGAAATGGTGTGCCCTTCAGAATCCTTATTTTGCACCCCGATTTCAATGTGGCTTCTAAAATAGTATGGGCTATAGTTCATAGTTGCATTATTGGGCATTACTGGAGAGAATAACACACAATAGATATGACAAGCTGTGTTCACACAGATCATGGGAGGACACAAGAAAATCTGTTGCTTAGATTACGATTATCATTCAGTCATCATGCATGCATGTGTTATACTTTGTCTTTTCTGAAGTATGAAGTGACGACGCGCGCGTATACCCAGTGCCGTCTTTCAGTTGTAGTGCGCGTGTGCTTTGCGTACGCGCGCGCTGAAAGTCGGTACAATGTATACGCCCGCGTCGCTACTTCATACTTCGAGCTGGACAGAGTATAGTGGGTAAGAGCTTGCTTATCAAATCCCCCTGGCATGGACATACACCCAATAGTAGTCGTTATTGGGGTTAAAGGTCAAATAGTCAGTAGAGGGTAAGTTATACAGGCACCAAGGCACCAAACATGCCAGTGATCCTTGGATGGATTGAGCACAATTACACTTCAAGTAATTGGTCTTGCTAAAGTGTTTGTCATAATCATTTGGACATGTATGACATGCGCACGCGTATCTCTTTGCGTTAACTGCGCTTACATGCAATCCAATAGTGCATCGTATTGGCGGGAAAGCGGGCATACATAGTTACATGTCCATGGGATTTTGACAAATACTATAGTAGTATGAGTTTATGAAAATATTGGGAGTCACACATAATAATAATATTACACACACACACAAACACACCTGTATGTAAGCAAACATGAATACACACACACACACACTTTTGACAAAATTCTCCAATAATTAATATCATTTCAAATTTTTAAAAAAATCCATCGCACACTATTTTCCCATCTCAATATACAATTTTTTTGTGATTGATTTTTTTTTCCAAAAAAATACATCACGGTCCCCGGACTGAGAGTGTCGTCTGCCGTCGCAGTTTGTGAATTGGGCCAAAGGTCACATGAGGTCACCAACATGTCACCCCACCCCGCCCCCCCTTTCCACCAAGTTACATCATCATAGCCCTATACGGAACTCACATGGTACACAATATATTAAGGGTTAACATTTTGACCACAGACACACACAGACATACAACCAGTGTAATCCCTATGTGCCTTCTGCAATTCTTGCAGATGACACAAAAAGGTTGTATTTTACGTGCCACTTGCAAGCCGACATAAACTACATACCTAAAAGATGATACGGACCCTATTTTTTTGTTGCCTGTTAGACCAACCAAAATTTTTTTACGCCGACTGTACAAACAATAACTGCCTGCTGAAATTATTCAGCGATAATATTTATCAATCACTGACTATCTGAGCATCTAACAAAAGAACCCATTAAGGGCTGCCCATCTGAGTCAGCCTTTAACACCAAAGGTTATTTAATTAACAATGTAGCATTATCTGTTGTAAAAATACAACTGTCTGTTGTGGGGTCATTGGGTCATTGGGGCATTTTAACAGTTTGACATCTGTGTCAACATAAATTGGTCCGTATTGAAAAAGTGATACCACAATTTGAGAGTACTATATAACTACCTAGCATTATTGGAGGGTCCATACTAAACTACCAAAGGTGTCAACCTCTTCTGTAAGTGGGGTGAAACAAATTTCTAATTTAAGGCCCCTATGATATTCTGCTCCTTCCCTCTATAAAGAAGAGACCTTTACAAAATCATACCTTTAATATTCTCATTGCATAAACAGCTTTATAATTTACTGTCATCATTAAACCAACCCAATTTCCACATCCTTAATGGTTAAATACAACAAGGACTGCCACCCCTATGAAGAAAAATCGAACACACGATGTGATGCACCGACATACGCAACGAAGCGCAACATTGGCAGGCGCGCATGAATGTCCCAAAACGTGACGAAACGCTTCAAACTTTCAAATGGCTCCACGACGCAGAACATCTACATGAGTTCAATTATCGAATCGAACCCGGACATCAGCCAATAAAATTGCTCATTTTCACAGCTGTTTAAAGAATACCCATGAGCTGCAACTACACATATTGCATCCCCTATTCCTTAAATGAGGGCCGTTTACTCGTTTCTTCTTTTTCTCTTTTAGCTTTTTTACCCCGTAATTTTCCTCATGGTTGTGCGATTGCAAACCCTACGGATGTCGCACTTGTTGGTTTTGATGCTTCCCGCACCACGGCTTCGTGATTTTGGTTTGTGCCACCTGGAACAGTACTAGCGGGCAACCATAATGATGCACCCATATGAATTGTACACTTAAACCACTGTACAGAGGGAAATGTTTTGCATCATCCCAACACTGCATTTCATCAGCCTGTACTATACTGTACTAAGCACATGTCCAGTGCTAGGATTAAAAGTGTTCAAGAAAAGACATTTCAGAAATCAATGCTTAAAATTCCCTAAGAACTCGGCACCTGCGCGCTAAAATGAGTGGTAAAAAAGTCAGGGTTTTTTTTGTGTTATGAAAGGATTTTGTGGGATCACATTACAACCTTATTGAAGTGAAATTTCCCAACTGATGCAACCTGTGGGATTGACTCAATACCCTCTGACCACTGTACTCTGTACCAGGCAAAAATAACTCTGACCTCTGTATCCTGAGAGATATTCGGTTCTGCACTTTTACTCAAATGTCACACTTCCCGCTTCATATCCTTATATTTGTCTTGAACTTTGGATACGCATCGCTTTCACTTCAACGAACTAATATCAAAATCCATCACCCCGTTAACTAGGTTATTAGTGGCAGGGTCCCTAGCCATTAAGAATCCATTTGTCCACCAGTGGGAGTGTCAATAAGAAAATTAATTAAAAACCAGTAATTATGAACATTTTTTTTCCTGTTTAACTACTTTCCTTTTTCATGCTATTAAAAAATAATACAATAATGATTGCAAGTTGACCCTTTTTATGTTGATGCGATCATTTTGAATAGCTATCTCCATCCCGCACTGTAGAAACAAAAACTGACAAAATAGTACTTCTGAACGACTCTAATCCGTTAGTTCTCAAAGGGTTAGAGAATGATACATTTGTGTTCAATCATAAGGTAGATTGGACTTTCTATAACACATATGAACACGTTTCATCCAGATATATATTTTTTGGAAACGAGGCCGTGTTAATTGGTGTGTTCCCTGTGTTCGAATTTTGCAAATAATGTTTGCCCCTAAGTTTCTTCGTTTCTTCTTTGTGGAATTCCATTTTATTATATCCCATAATTCCTTTCTTGTTTCTAGCTTATCCCCCGGGGGAAGGGAGGGGTAAAGATAGAAGCTAAAGAAGCATTTCACATTCTGGGTTGGGAATCAAACCCAAGGGCCCAGTCCATAACCAGGGAGGGCACACGATGGGGTCGCTGGCCAGTGATTTCAAGCCCATATGTGCAGTGTCTTTGATGATGTCATTGCATGATTTGGGACTTTTCTTCTAGCCTCAGTTGTGTGGTATTCTGTGGTCATGGCATGTTAGTGTTATTACTTAATTGGTTCTGACTGTTATATACACCTAAATGTTCTTGTCATTTGATTGGAGGATTCCTCGAGCACTTTCATTTAAATAAAATGATATTAATTGGCATGCTTACACATCATCACTATTGTGCTTTTTTGTTCATTTGGCGTGCCTTTTTTTCCATACTTTCTTCTATTGCACGCCTCGTGCGTCTTCACAACACGGTCATCTAATGCACGCACCTATACGGAAATTTGCTGGCGACGATGAATGCTATTATGCTCAGCGTTTTGATTGTGTGCAGTCCGCGAGTCCTCAACCTTGCGGTCTTTGTGTTAGTGAACAATGAGTAAACGATCTTGTTGTTTCTCCTTCTGCTCTCTTCTTCTTTCTGCCGGCAAATTTATATTTTCAGCAGGATCTACTTTGAATTCCCGGCCATGGAGCTTTCTCCAGACCAAGTTTAATGCAGTTACTATATAAAAGGTAACTTAAGTAACATTTAGGCTAGCCTACAGAGCTAGGCCCTGGTTTCGTAGCAACTGCTATTATGCTACTTGACGACAGCGGCAACAGCGCCACTGAGCCCAGGCTAGGCTAGGCTTGGCTTTAGCCTTACTTAGTGTCGTCAGCTAGTCTGAGCTTTTACTAAATTGACAAGGATCAACTTAGTTGTTATATAAAACAAATAATGAATGTTTTTTCATTCATGCAATGGAAAGAATATTTTCATGTGCTGAAAGATGACATGTCCCATTCAACGAGGCATTATCAATGTTTTTTGATGGAACATTTCATCTTTCAACGAATGAAAATACAACTCATAACCAGTCATTATTTTGATAATGACCCGGCATGTGGTGGTACCAGTTTTCATTGGAAACAATTCTATGGTAACTGGTTAGTGACGTGCGGGTGAACCCCCCCTTGTCCACAAACAGGAGTCGGCAGACCTATTCCCACGTAATTTTTTTTGTAATGTATGTGTACTTCAATTGCTGCCTGTCCGGCAGCCCCAGGTGATTGAAATTAAGAACTCTAAGCAGTTAGGCAAGCTGTCTTGAAACTACAAAATTTGACACCCGACAGTTTACAGATCCCACCATCATTTTTCAAGCCCTGCCTTAATTTACTGACTATTTAACCATGAACTAGTTTTTAAAGAATTTCCATTTCCTGGAAAGGTAAAGGGGTTTCGGGGGCATATTCACATCACATAATGAAACAATATGGGTGTAGGTTGGCGTTTCCAACCCTGGAGCATTCGATTGTCAAAGACCAGCAAAAATAGGGGGCTTGGGTGAGAGACATTCAAATTGCCCCAAAGTAGGTTTTCTCTTCAACCTGATAAATTTCCTTTTTTTTTTAAATGGGGGTCTTTGGGTGCAATTTTTTGAAATATTTGGCTTAAATTTTCCACACACAAAATAGGGGTCTGTGGGTGATAGTGGTAACATCTTAAAACAATATAGAGTCTTTGGGTGAAAATGATGATGAAATGAGGGGTCCTTTTCACCCTTACATTGCCATCACCCTCCACATGGGGAGTGGCCCCTCAGCCAGAAGCACACTTCCACTAAGAAACCATGAACATCTCCGTGTATTTGGTGTGTTGGTAGTCCACTAATTGTAGTAGGGCATTTCGGAGTTTGAAATTAGGAGTGTATGTGGGCCGTCACCGTCTGCTCTGTAAATCTCGCGTGATTGATCACTACTTCTTTCTTTCTTTCCACAACATTCCACTACTGATAAAGTCATTCAATGCCAAACTCTTTATTCCTATAAAGTTTTTCCACAATGTTATTGAAGGGATATGTTTGTTGTCCTGCCCGGCTTGTGACACATGACACGATAGGCCTACAAACTCAATCATTTAATTACCCCATGCAATTGCTAATAACTTCATCACCAGGACCTCATATGTGATGCGATCTGGGAAAACCTTCCACATGTTGCAAAATTCGATATTTTGAATTTTACTATCATTGCAAATTTGAAAAAAAAGTTTTCCATAACTTTTCTTCTTTCCTTCTAGATCCCTATCAAATTTATCCTTATACCTCTGCCAAAACTAAAGTCAACAGATTTTAAGGTATTTCCTTTATTTATTTTTTTCAAAACTGTCCTGTGCGACATGTGGCGGGTTTTCCCAGATCACTCACATATTTTACCTGAAGTTGGTCAAAATGTGTGTCTAAATAAGCTATCTTGTCTCCTCCTTTCCTGTGCCAAACGATGCTGTTTTAGATGTTATACAAAAAAGTTTACCTATTTTGGATCCATGTTAATTTTACTAGCATCAATGGGCTTATAATCACGTTTTTAGCTTCATATGAAAACGGATTGAAATACTCCACCAGAGAAAATAGCTTTACCTAATAAAATCTGGCCAAGCCTCCAATTTTATGTTTTGTCACCCTTTTTATTATAAAATCAAAGAATCCAAAGTCCACCACCAACAGGACTCGCTGATATGGGAAGCCCCAAGTCATAAATATATCATCAGAATTACATTCAACAAATATAGGCCTGTCTAATAACAGTACTTTTTTTAAAGGTAGGCAGGTCCAATTTTGTTCATGTTTTTTTGCCTTTTCCATGGAGGCATATACCCAAACAACTCCCCGAAAAATAAATCATAAATACAATCTGTTCTTGGTAATGACATAAAAATCATGTGTATAGACCAATTAGCAATTTCTATTAACCCTAGCCCTCCCCCCGATTTCCTGCAGACTAAACGCCCAGTAGGCACTTATCATAAAAAATGAGAAATCACTAAACACCCAACCAGAATGCATAGGCACTCATACTGGTAAATGTTGACTAAGAATTTACACTTGTAACTATTTCCTTGGAAAAAGCATTAATGCTCCACAGGCACACATCAGCAGTCAGGTTTCTGGGGTGAAAAAGTCCAAATGGCACTCACCGGCAATACAATTTTCCTGATTTCCTGATGGGTAAACACCCAGCCAGCACTCAGCTGCATACAGTCATTTCCTTTGTTCTTTTGTTTGCATGTTTTTCTTTGGGGGAGAGATAGCAATTTTGTAGTTGTGGGATAAGAGAACTTTCTGAGAGGTTATTGCCCAGCCAGCACTCATTGGCATTTGTTTAGTTTTTTTTAATTTTTGAACAATTTGTCTTCCAAGAGGATATGCTCAGATGGAATGCATCAGCAACTCACATTTGGATGTTCAGCTGGCATGCAATGGCAGTTGGTATCCTGAAGTGTTGATGCCCAGTAGGCACTTATCAGCAGTTGCCTTTTTCCTTCACTAAATGCCAGTAGTGTAACCAGCAGGGGAACAGGTGGGGGCAAGCCCCACACTAAAAATCTTCTTAACAGTATACTATGTTCACCTTTGCAAAATGTGTTTTAGTGATGCCCCTATATTGTTGTCCCTCTGCCACCCCCACCCCCAAATGAAAATACCAGGTTCCACCATTGCCAAATGCCCAGCTGGCACTCATCAGCACAAAAATAACCATGAGTGTTGATAAGTGGTGGTTGGATTAAAGGTCCATGGCCTGATCGCTAATAGCCTCATCCTCAGAAGCTCCAGGTTTTACCTGGTCAACATTTTAGTATCAGAAGAAAGCTACTATTTAGCCAAAGGATGTTTGGTTTGGAAGTTTAATATGAGCGAAAATGCGCCCCATTTTGGTCGACAAATATTAATTTTACACAGTAAAAAATCACGTTTTTAGCGCTCGCATCAAAACGGATCGAAATATCGGGGCAACTTTACAGATGGGGTATTGGAGTGAAGGCCAATCTATCAAGATGAAAATTTCATATCCTTAAATCGGACCATCCCCCTTTAATTGGGGTTAAACTAGAATTTCGCGGTTCTCTGCTTTTGCGCTCACTATATTCAAAGAATATAGCTGTGGGCCGCTCCATGACCTTTGACCTCGGCGCATGACCTTTGACCTCATCAACATATGAGGGATACCATGGTGCACCTATGACACAAGTTTGGTTCCAATTGAACTTCAAGTTTTCCATTGAGGTCAATTTTACATTTTTATCCTATTTTTTAAGTTGACCTCACATAACCTTTGACCTCAGCACATGACCTTTGACCTCATCAACATATGAGGGATCCCATAGTGCACCTATGACAGAAGTTTGGTTCCAATTGAAATTCAACTTTTCAATTGAGGTCGATTTAAAAAACTTAAACATTTTTTGTGACAAACATACATCCAAACATAAAAATGCACAACGGATGCTAAGTGGTCCTGCCAGCTAAGATGATGTACCTATGACGGACTGTTGACATTCAGGACGCCCTCTGTGTTTTTCTGGCAAGACAAATATTACAGTAGTTTCTGTGACAGATCCACATAAAAATCGGGTTATAAATTACTTGCAGAATCCTTTCCTGATCTAATTGGTCACAAAATGCAGCTGGTAAGATCGCGTATATGCTTGATAAGAACGTTAGTATTATTTAAGTACGAAACAAAAGTTCGGCTACAGCAAAAAACAGAATTTCCCTATGCAAAGTATAGGTGCTCTTGCCTGCCAGTTTCTCTCTACACCAACAGGGGGCGCAATAAACATAACAAAATGTTCACATCAGCTATAGCTGGCGGCCCACAAAAAACCCAGACCAGGGATGTCACAAAGACTTGCATACAATTATGTTTACTGATATGATCTGCTTTTTCTTTGTCTGAGATTCACAAATTGTATGCAACTGATCCAAAGTATGCAAGCAAGAAATTTAGAAACAGTGTATAGAATGGGATCAAATTGGTAATAAAAAATCATAACTTAACCAAAAGCTACCAGTTCTTACTAAAGTTGCCTGTCCTAATTATTCTACATCAAAAAGTAAAATCAAAATAAGCTTACTGATGCATATCAATAAGCTTTCATACTGCAGTTAGTAGAGCCCCATGATGCACCAGTTTTGGGAAATTTCACCCCAATATGGTCATGTGATCCCACAAAAATCCTATTCTTAACACATAAAAATCCTGACTTTTACGCTCATTTTAGCCCACAAAGCATTAGTACAGTACTTAGGAAATTTTAGCACGATCATGAAATGTCCTGTGGTTCTGAAACTTTTGGAACACTTTTTATCCCTAAGTACTGGCGTGTGATTAGTACAGAATGGTATAGGCACATTGCAATGCATTATGGGATTGGTACAAAACACTCCTCTAATAGAGCCCTATAAAACAGAAGATTGGTTAACCCCCTGAGGTCTGCCGGCCAATTTTATTGGTTATACATAGAGCTATATGATGTAATTGTCCAATCAGAGATTTGGTAAGAAAAGCTTTTTGTACAGATATATAGAATGCCTGTTTTGATTGGCTAATCAGAAGGGTATATCATGCTATATCATGAAATAAGCCAATCAGAGGTACTGTAAGAAAGTTGGTAGACCTCAGGGAGTTAAACAGCAAATCAATTCAACTGAAACTTTGAGGTTTATTCAACTTTCAAATCTAATGCCAAAACAATTAATATATCCCAATCCCACATCACATCCTTAAATTGTTAGAGATAAAAATCACTAACTGCCATACGCCCTAATAGCATTTTGGCTTTTGGAAACCGGTGAAGCGAGTTAATAATGCCCTCGGGCAGTGCACTTAAAACTGATGTAACAGATTCTTGCCGGCCTGTTTCGAACTTTTTTGCATAAATTTATGATTGCAATTAGGCCATATGGGGCTACATAAATGATGCGTGGCAAGAAACACAATGATGTTAAATCATGTGAAAAAACTATTAGAATACTTTATGAAATTTGATTTTTTTCATTTCAAATGTACACCATTTCTGTGATATGAAAGATTAGGTCCAGACTTCAACAGGGGTAAGGATTTTAAATGCAATAGCCTACTAAGTTAATTACATTTAAAATACACATCCCCTCTGTTGAAAATTAAGACTACTACGGGCTTCTACAGGGGAGAGCACACAGATTCCAAATGGAATTGCCTTATTTAACTAAAGCCATGTTCAGACTCTCACAAAACTCCAAGCCTTCCAAGGGTTTGAAACTCCGAAGGTCTTCTTTCTTAGCGTGTCCACAAGTCATTAGTAATGGCTTGTGGTGGTGTCAGGATTTATTCAACTGAGTAAGCTGATCCGGGCCGCGTGTATCCATGATACGGACGCTCCTAACATGGCCCGCTTTTTTTTAGACTGGGGGCGGATTGGGAACAGTCAGTGGTTTACACCCTACTCTTATTCGACACTGACTGTGATGTACATGTACAGTTGTGACTCTCTGTACACGGGACCGATGGCTTAACATCCCCTCCGAAGGACGGGATGCTTTCATGATTCATTTGCCCAAATCCAAGTGAACCATGGAGGAAGCGGTATTCTGTATTTAATCAATAGCTCGTAGATTAAATCCAGAATTGAGCACCGAGTAAATCCCAGCAAAGTGACCCCACCGGGATTCAAACCGGGATTTTTGGTACATTTGCGCCACAGCAAGCATCTTAACCACTCGACCACGCTCTCCCACCGAAGGTGAAAATTAAGTATAGTTATTTTACTTCACTCCAAGTTGACAGTGCGAGGTCACCCCGCTCACTATCCCCTCAAGCAAAACCCTTCGGAGTGTTCTCGAAGTTTAAGGTTCACCACCATTTTTAAGGGTTAAAAAAACCCGTTTGACACTCGATAACACCCAGGTGTTTAAAACTCTGAATGCATCCAAACAGGCAAAACCCCGATCGACCATGCAGAGTTTTGAAACTCCAGAGTTTCAGCCTCCGTGTGGACACGACTTAAGACTAGCAAAAGCCATGAAAAGTTCAAAAACCTCTGGAAAACATGTGGAGGAAATGAACAGTACAATGTACACCGTCTGGTACAATGTGCTGGTAGGTAGTGTAAAAACATACTATTAGTCGTACTTTGTTTGTCCTGAAACATAAACTTGGGATGTATTCCAACTAATGACTTTGGATGTCTCTTCTTTCTCAGCACGTACCCTCACATTTGCATTTTTACATGCAGATTCAAATTTGAGGGAAATCGCCGAGTTACTTTGAACTGTAAATTGAATACTTGCAGGGTAAATTAAAATTAATCCTGACCAACCCAGTGTTTCTCAACGAATTGCGCAGTATCGTTCTAAGATGCATGGTAAATTTGAGGTTTTGGCATAATTACATTATTCAAATTCAAATTAGTTTTATTAGCATTATCATTCAGCCAATACATTACATAATGATACAATTATTTACAGATATTATTGGAATAAATATTGACATATTTGGGAGGGGTAAAATAATATACAGAATTATGAAATAGCATGATATCATGCAGGAGAGGTCATAATAAGTCTGATGGACTTTGAGCATGACCCCACCTAAAATATACAATGATTATGATTAATAATTTAACTACTGGACAAGACAGGACAAGACAAGACAGGACGATACAGGACAAGGACATTGACAATTATTGTTTTAACAAGATCAGGGGCAAAAGAAAAACATGGTGAACGAGGCGAACCAGTAAAGAAACGATAAAAGAGAAGGATAAAAAGTTATTGCAATTATTGAGTGGTCAACTATAGAAATTGAGGGGAAAAAATACTGACGACATGTTTTATGACTGATAATCAAAAAAGTTCAATTTAAATATTTATTAATTAACTCTTGTTTTAGATTAAACCATTATACCATTCGCACTTACTTTGTATCATGTGCTTTATTCCATCTGTTAACAGAATAAAGCACATGATACAGATTAGGTGTGCAGGGTATAATGTAATTATGCTGAGGTTTCTTAGAACCTCTGGTACTACCCTAATAGCAACAGTCAATTCAAAAAGGGCTTCAACTTCTGGCGGAACCCGAGTGCTAGTCTTTTTTCAAAGACTTAACGGTAGGAGGGCGCTCGCCTGGGGTTACACACAGACTTGAATAAAGGCTAGGCCTGTTCACGAATATTTAAAATCGAAATGACCATTATTGGAAATTACACTATTTTGCAGCAGGGTTAATCCACTAACCGCAACGGATTTTGAAGTCAATAATTTATTCCAAAATCATCAAAATAATTTTAATAGATGTAATGAACTATGGTTTCTAGAGGAGATTTTGTAATGTAACTGAGACAGAGACTTCCATAGTAAAAGCATGTAGCAGTTCCCTAAATTACCATTTGGAAATCCCCAATGCCCAAATCAAGCAGGTCATGTCCTAACCCGGCCTGGGCACTATCGGCCAATTTAATTGGTTATATAATGTTATAGCAAGTAATTAGCCAATCACAAAATAGTGTATGAAAGGCAGTGTCATGTTAAAAATATAGTGGCCTGCAAGTTCTGGTCATATAAGACCAAGAAGGTCAACAGGTGTTAACATGCTTATGTGAAATTAATGTATCATGTGTGTGGCTAATTTCATGTCCTACACTGATAAACATGGCACAGGTGTAAGTCTGGACCAGAGGTCAGACTAATAATGTTGTCTCCATGCTTGGCTGTCAATTGCGAATTGCGTAAGCTTGAAGTTTGATGGTCATTCATATGATTGGTCAATAAAGTTTTATGCTTAAGTGTGATTGGTCAAATGTGTTTTGTGAGATGTTCTTGTTTAGACTGTATGTGTGTAGAGGTAAAAATATACATGAAATTAGAATTCTAGTGAGTTCAGAATTTGTACTCCACTGTGGAGCGTGATAACCTGCCAGGCTCTAAAATAAAATGAGCATAATTGAAGAAATCAAGAAAGGTCCCTGTCGTCTGTTTACTTGGATTGAAGAAGAGTTATCTTGACATGGTGGCAGCATTATTTCGAACTTTTCACGCTGAAGAAAAGTGACTGGATTGAAAGAAACCTGTTGAACTTTGTTCGTCATGCAATCTCATCTTTGAAACCTCTGCTGATCGAACTTAACTTGCTTGCAAAAGATAGTTTCATCTTTGACATTCTTATTGAAGTCTTCTGTTTCATGCAAGAAATAGCGTTACTTTTGATATCGCTTGCTGGAGTTCAGCATATGTGTGATTCTGCTGTTAGTGAGCCAGACATTGCCAACTACAAGTGTGCCTGTACATGTGACTGACTGGCTGTTGTGAAGAAAATAGGTCATCGATTACTTCCTGTCTAATTAAAAATTAATTGCTGCGAATCGTCTGCAAGTGCAACTGCTGTGGAATACCGCCGCTGGAACACAGGTACATAACATGGTGTAAACAAGTGCATAATTTGATGACTGTTAGGCTATTAACACTGCAAGATTTTGTCATAGATCATGATTTCAAGTTAATTAAGTGTAACCTTAGTTACCACATATGGTCACAGTGTATGCAACTTTGAGTGTTGGGGTAAATAATATCACGTGGTAAGGAGTATATAGAAACTTTTGACTTTATGTCACAATGAGGTCAAAAAATTTTTATGCTTAACCGTGGATTGGTCAAGTGGTTTTGTGAGAATTGTTCTTTGTTTAGAAGTATGTGGTCGAGGTCAAAAATGACATGAAAAAGAGAATTCTAGTGATTTCAGAATTTGTACTTCATGTGGAGCGTGATAACCTGCCAGGCTCTAAAATAAAATGAGTATAATTGAAGAAAATCACAGAAAGGTCCCTGTCGTCTGTTCTTTGGACTAAAGTAGAGTTATCTTGACAGGCAGAAAAAGCTGGGTAAAGGATCCCACTAAACTCACTCTTAACAAATTGAAATCCTTAATTTTACAAAGATTTTTAAGTGCTACTTCAACATAGGAATGGTCTGTTTATCTAAACTCTCCACTCAGAATTGCAGAAGTATAGACAAAAGGCCAATATTTTGAAGATGAGAGGGTTTGACATATGCTAAATGTAATTTGGCTCTGTGCATGTAAAATTTCCTTGTGCATACAAGATTTTGTGCAATTCAGCCCTGCAAATGTCTCCTTAATTGCTTTCAATCTTCAACTTCAGGGGTGTAAGAGGGCCTGAGGAGTAAAGCCTGAATGGCCTGAAAAAGTGAGCGAATTTGGACTAAAAGCCTCCAAAACGGGCTGAAAATAAATAAAATTGCAGAAATTTGAGAAACAGAGGGCCTGAATTCAGGCTATTGCCTGGAAACTTACATCCCTGCCAACATTGAACAAAGGGTACTTTTATGTCTGGGTAAGATAACAACTTGCGCTGTGTCATTCATTCTCTAAACTGTATTGACGTGACTTTGACTGCCTAAGGGTGTATCTTGTCAGGTGAATGCATGAAGGTTGTAAGTGTAATAGCTGCCATTTGTCAGAAATTACCATCAAACAGGGGCGGCGCCAGGGGGGTGGTGGGGGGGCAGTTTCCCCCCTGGAGATTACCAAATTTAGGAAAAACAGGTTTTTGCGCAAAAAATTAGGAGTTTTTAACCAAAATGAGTTCATTTTGTACTGTTTCGCCCCCATGATGTTTCGCCCCTCCTATGATTTTAACCCTGTGGGGTGGCCGCCCTGCCATCAAACGTATTATTATGCCAAGTCTTGATCAGTGGCTCTTGAAATGTTTTCAGGTGACATGAACCATTTTAAAGAACCACTGACTTACTTAAAGTGGCAGGAGGACATTTTTTGAGAATACAAATTCTCATAATTGCACTTGACAGTTTGCAACCACTCTACTGAGAATGTTTCGAATGTGTATTGGACCAACATGGTCCAAAGAAAACCGCAAACTTTGTTTTGAACTTGCCGGCAATCGTAATCATCCCTATAGTAAACCGTGCTTTGATTTTCTGCCGTGCACGACCGAAAATACTAAATTAGAAATTCTTATTATAAGACAGCCTTACATTCGGCCAATTCACTTCAGTGTGATCTAATACATGGTAAGTATTCCAAATAGGCAAAAAAAACCAGGTTCGAAAAAAATGGATCGCATGGACCTATTGCACTTACAACCTTGTTGCACTCGCATGATAATTACGTTTTGGAATTAAATTGCACTGATACTACTGCCAGTGCTACTGCAAATCCCCCTCTTTAGTGTAGCAAAATGCTACCCATTTTGAAGTAACTGCTACACAGATTTTGGCTTGTATAGCATTTTTACAGTGCCAAATAAAACATCCCCATTTGTGATAAAATTGTCAAAAACTACTATACAAAATTTTCGAAGGAATTTGCACACTGACTACTGCACACCTCACTATAGGGTAATTTACCAATAGTCTTGCGTTGTCAATGGGCAACCTTTGAAGAAGCTCAATACAGGGCTACATTAATCACGCTGTATCAGAATGATATCCTTGGTAACTTTTACTGGGGCATTGTATATCAAAATTCTGCACAGTAAAGCCCCTTCTTTGCATACATAACCACACCCTTATTTTTTGAGTGATAACTTCCATCTAACCTGATGGACTTATGGTATTATAGGTGTTTATTATATCAACATTTTGATAAGTAATGTGGGTTATGCTCATATATTCGCTCAGCACCGTTTAAGGTTGGATCATTGACCATGGCGTTGTGCTCAGATCACCCCTAATTGTCTAACAAATGATTTTTGCATTTTTGAAAACATGATGTTCAAATTGAAATGCTGACACAACCTATTGTCTGTTTTGGGTCCTTCAAATTTAACAAAGCGTTAAACAGGTTAGGCCAAAAAAAATTGTTGTGTTGCCCTCCGCGACCGACCCAAAATCCCAAAAATCTTGGGACGGTATTTTTTTTTTTGGTCTTGAGTCTATTTTACCTGTTTTCCAGTTGATAAATATGTAACAAAGCCAACAAAAACGGAAAATCACAAAGAGTAGCTCGGATTTAACTCCTTGCACGGGCCAGGGATGTGAGTGGCCATGTTTAAAAAACGCAGAAAATCGGGGGAACTTTCCGTCTACAGAGCAATGTTAGTCCTACCTGTCAGTGAGGGTTTCCGAATTTGACAGACATGCAGCATTTTCGCTACCTCTAAACTATTAAGTTAGATGGCCTGTGACAAAAATCTTAATGAATTTAACATTTTCAGGAAACCGAAAGGTGAATAACCATATTTTACCTCAATCACTTGCTACCAGATGCTTACAGGATTGAAAATTCCGCTTGCGATGCATGTGAAGAATATACCGTGTGCCTTCTCTACCCGATCTTCTTCAATGAATTTTGCGTTCGATTTTGCCCGAATATTTATCATCTACAGTCATCATATTAAATAGTACTTTGTGTCATTGACTTTATAGGTTTATTTGATCCTTGAAAAAGACTGGATGGTTTGGATTGAAATTCGGTGCAAATGCTTTCGATGTGCCTGAGATCTTGCAATGGCTAAAATTAACATCATACCTATAGGCACAGTTCAAAACAAACACATTACACATCGCAATGGATGGCTCTCACTAGCCTTCGTGATGGGAATACTGGGGTTAAAGTTCGCGAAAATGCCTTTCAACATAGTTTCCATTCCTAGTCGTTTAAGAAATAAATGAAACAGTGGAATAAAAATGTGATTTTTACCGATTTTTTCCTGACATTTTTTTTACATGGACACGATCACGATGGAATCCTACGGTAGCTACGCGTTGAGTGTTACAGCTTTGAAAGGTTGTGAGGTGGTTTTCAGCTGTGTTTAGCTGGATTTTACATAAATAGCAATCACTTTCTGGAGAAATGAGTTTAAAAAAAAAACGACCGACCTTCCTGATTTTAAGCCGGGGAGGGCAACACAACAATTTTTTTTTTGGCCTTATTCCACTCACTACCTCCGGGTCAATACAGGACAATCATCAACAAGTGCATTGTAGAAATCACAATACCAGAATGAGTAGTCTGTGGGCTGAAAGTTTCGGGTCCTAGACGATATTCTTGGTCACAGGTGAAAAATGTGCATTACCCATGATACTTAGCGTACTCTGTTCCAAGTCACTTGTTAGCATGTTCACATAATCAATGCACCTCAAAGCGCACACACCACCTAACCAGGCCCGTAACCAGGGGAGGGGCGAGGGGGGGCGGAGGCCCCCTCAATTCCAAAAAGCCCCTAAAAACCCCTGAAAATTGCTCAAAAAGGCCCCCAAAATCGATTTTGCAAGCGGAGCGAGCCAAAAATCAGGGGTTTATGCTATTTTGTCAAAAAAAGGTTAAAATTTCGGTAAAAAGGTCCACTTTTGCCAAATTTGCCCCCCCCCTTTTGGGAGGGGCAAAAAAAAAAAAAAAAAAAAGACCGACCTTCCTGATTTTAAGCTGGGGAGGGCAACACAACAATTTTTTTTTTGGCCTTATTCCACTCACTACCTCCGGGTCAATACAATCATCAACAAGTGCATTGTAGAAATCACAAAACCAGAATGAGTAGTCTGTGGGCTGAAAGTTTCGGGTCCTAGACGATATTCTTGGTCACGGGTGAAAAATGTGCATTACCCATGATACCTAGCGGACTCGTTCCAGTCTTTAGCATGTTCACATAATCAATGCACCTCAAAGCGCACACCACCACCTAACCAGGCCGTAACCAGGGGAGGGGCGAGGCGAGAGGGAGGGGGGGGGGGAGGCCCCCTCAAATTCCAAAAAGCCCCTAAAAAACCCCTGAAAATTGGCTCAAAAAGGCCCCCAAAATCGATTTTGCAAGCGGAGGCGAGCCAAAAAATCAGGGGTTTATGCATTTTGTCGAAAAAAAGGTTAAAACCAATTCGGTTAAAAAGGTCCACTTGTGCCAAATTTGCCCCCCCCCTTTTGGGAGGGGGCAAATTTTGCGAAAAAGGTCCCAACTTTGAAACACGGTCACCCGTCCCCTAAAAAATTCCTGTGGTACGGGCCTGCACCTAACAAAACATCCACAGTACACACAAAATGCAAATATTTAATTAAAAGGCCAAAATATCAATGCCCACATGGTACACTGCACAAGAAAGGGGTAGCCTCCAGTAAAATCCTGCTATCACTACGTAAAATAGCCAAGCTCAAATTGATATCATTCATAGAGAAAATCACAACTTTGTAATAAAATCACGGCTCCATA
>JAMKCH010012506.1:0-77015 GCA_023653785.1 Ophioderma brevispina | reverse complement strand
ACTTGGACCCCCTGTGTAACTTAAAATAATTGGCCCCTATTAAAAAGTGATAGCCACTTTGATAGTACTACCTACCTAGCATTTGATGTAGAGGGGCCCTACTAACCTACCAAAGGTGGTAACCTTTTCTTGAGTGGGGCGGGTAAACTAACTCCTTAAATAGGGCCCTATATAGTGGTTCTGCTCCTGCTCTATTAGTGGGTGGCAAGGAAATCGTTTTAGGTGCAGAAGCCGTTACTTAGCTACTTTAGATGTCCATACTTTCCGTCTTGCCTCCGACAGCGCTGAAACATCCATATTGGCCCTAAGCATGCCCAGTACATCACCTTGAGCGAAAGACAAGTAAAACACAGGCAGGTTTATGAACACTGTTTACCTCGTAATACTTTCAAGGCTCCCGCCTTGGGGTTTGTTTAATGCCGTATAATTGTGCTACGGTGTCACAAACCACTCAGACCATGGCCAGCCAGTAGTCCTGGCATGATATCAAGGTGCTTTGTACGTTGCTTGATATCAATCAAGGAGCGCCCCTGCACAGGTGATGTCATCATTACCATGCCACTGAAAATATCACCTTGATAACAGAAGTCACACCAACAACAACACAAACTGTCTGTGATGTCATCTGCAACTACAAGTGAAGATGGGCAACCCACCTACTGCCCACCCCTGCTGTACAGAAGGGTATATGCCTCCTCATGAGTTGAAGACATTATCTTGCCGTCGGATGGTCAAGCCCATGTACTAGCTTTCCTAGTATAGTAGCTGGCGAAGATACGATCTCTGGAACCCTCTTTGCGGACGGAAATAGCTATAACATGCGCTTTCATCCAACATGACTGGTGTTGAGCTCTGACTCCGGGAGGACGACCCTGGGACGCCTAAAACGGCTTGTCTAATGTGCGGCCATCAAGATTCCCAGTTCGCGCCCTTGCTGCAATTCATGAAACCCCTGTTCATTTGTGCTTCAGTTCTTTGCTTCTTACCCCTACTTTGCCACAACAATCAAAAGTGTTGGTGCTCGATTGCCTGAATTTTTTGGAAATTTAGAGTAATGGAAAAAGAAGGTATGGCAGGAGGTAGCCGTAAATAAGAGGAAAGAAGATAGGGTGGTGGGGCGAGGAGGAAAGAATCGGGAGGGCGGGATATCTAGAATGAGGAAGTTGAGTCAGTTGGAAAGCGGAGAAGGTGAGAGTGTGAGGGTGGGGACGTAAGGAGCAGTGTAGAAGCTGGGGAACAAGACGGAAATATGAGGTTGGTTGAAGTAGAGGGGTCGATATTAGGGGAGGGTAAGGGCGAGGCGCCTGGAGAGTAAGGTAAGAGATAAGACGGTGGAAGGAGAGGGACGTAGGAAAAAGAGAGGAATGCCTTTCTTCACTTCGATTCGCCCACCCCCCCCTAAATTCAGTTCGTAGTCCATAAAATTGGTAAACATCAGTTCCGACTCCCCCCTCTTTCGACAAAAAAAAAAAATAAGTTCCAAGCCCCATTCGCACCTCACACGCCCCCTATCATGGTCTAGTGTTTTTGGGACTTCTATCTTTACATACGGCAGTCAACGATTCGAACCTGCTGTGAGTACGCGTTGTATTTTTGTTTGTTTTTTCAAAACTTGCATGCGTCAGCCAAGAAACATTTGGACAATTCCGTGCCATTGGAGATAGAGCAACAATGTTCTCAGTGGCTTTGTCACAAAATGATGTAAAATAATACAAAGTAATAATAGCCACGGAAAAAGCCTACAAATGTGTATTTGATTGCCCCGTCGTGCAACTGCAATATTTTAGTGTTTTTATGGCACACGCTCGGCATCTTTTGATTTTTCCTCTAATTGCCAAGGGTGGCAATTTTTACAGATCACTTAATTGTATACACCTATTGATATAATAATCGATAGAAATGTGCTATAACCTTATTTTGTTTTGATGCTCAGTGTAAGTCATTTTTTGGTTTTTTCTCCTTCTTTTTTTCTGCTGATTAAATTTAAATGGCGCCATCTTGGATTGTCTTTCTGCAATTGCCCAAGGGTGGCAATTTTAACACCCACTGGTTCCATTATATACCTTTCCAAGAGATTAATCACTGAAAAAAAACATTTAATCAGAGATTTTTTCATTTCACTACTCCTCCTCCGCGCTGGACTAAAAGGGCCAGTAAAAATGGTGAGGCCCCACTCAAGGCCAATTCTTGACAACGACCTTTTTTGTTGTCTTAAAGAATTCAGGAGGTTACCGCCCGTTTTCTATATAAAAATGGTTAAATCAGTCATCAGTTCTTCTTCCCATTTCAAAATGGAGTCGATTCAGCATGTCAAGTGTTTGGCGCAAAATCAGGATTTCTGATTACAATCGACTTGAAGGATGATATGTCATGATTCCGATTCATGCTTCACAAAAAAAGTTCCTAAAGTTCGAATGTGATGTGACGATCTTCTAGCATTTCAAGTGATCCTCGTCTTGGCTTGACTATAGGCCCCACCAGTATTCACAAAATCATTAAACCATTGGTATACACATCTCGACCAAGGTCAATGCGGGTGGTCATTTATTTAGACGACCTAATTCTACGACAAAAGTCTGAACAATAGTATACAGAGCATCAAAATTACATCCTGGTTATGTTCGTCAATCAGGCCTTGTTTTCCCACTCAGCAACAAATTTCTGGCCACGTAGTAAATACCCAGAATATGACACTGGCCTTGCTACAAGAGAAAGTGAACAGTACAGGCAAATGCCAATTTAATGATAATAAACCGCAAATCAGCAATAACCAGAGAGTTTTGGGAAAGAATGGCAGCCACAACAGCAATTTGGTACCATAGCCCCAAATCTAATCCAGTCAGTACACGAACCCATTCGATCACGGAGTGATTCACTTTCCGAGCATTCTACAGAACTGGTAGTGAAGGAACCATGGTCTTCATCTGAATGGGAAGCAGATGGCACACCCAGACTAACTATAACATCGGACGCTTGGACACAAGGATGGGAACACGTACTTGGTCGACAGCGCCACAGGAAGTGGTGATTCCTCCACTGCAGAAGAGAATCACTAAATTACTCGAGCTATTGACGTCAGATACTCAGTGACCTGGGGTGGTCAAAGCTTTGTTACAGTACTCTTGGAATCTGCCTGCCTCCATGGGATAAGTTGTCCCTGAAGTTACCAACACTTAAATGGTTCTAATTCTTGCATTGGTGACAGCATGGAGAGTTTCCGTCCGCGTCGTCAGTCGCCGCTTGTTCTATACTGAACATTTATCCGTTTAATAGTGTTTTGAGATTTGTACCTTCATTCAGTGATTCCCGTTAATGCCCAGTCAGAGCGGTTACAGTCCCTCTTGGAGACATCAAGTATCAGACCTATGTAAAGTATTTCTTCTTCGACTGTGAGCCGATGGTTTCGTCATTTTTTCTAAAGCTAGCAGGAGTTGCACCATATTTTTAAAGCCCTATCACACGGTGCGGTCGACAACACTTCGGCAAAGCTAGGGGTTTCTATGCAAGACACTTTCTTCACAGCAGCTGGGCATCTGATTGGCACTTTTCAGCTTTTATCATAGCCCCCTCAGCTAGCTCTAGTTACCAAGCCGTGCTCTCCTCCAGCTTCAAAGTCGCCAATTGGGGATTATAGCGGAGGCAGCGTAATATAATGTAGATTATGCAAAGTACTTACCTGCAGTATAATTATAATTATATTGCCTAGCGGAGGGAGAATCAATTTCCTCTGCAGCTTGGCTTATGCGACCTGTTTTAGAACCCTACCCCTTGGATTTGGCACAGGTACACTGTTAAAAATGTGTTCCGTAAATTTACGGAAATTTCTGGCCGCAGTATTCCCAGCTCCATCATTTTTAGGGTAAATTTACACGAAAGTTTTCTGTCAATTAACGAACTTTGACAGTAATTTTAACAGAAATTTGTCCTCATATTTATGGAAAAATCTAGTATTTTAACAGAATTTTTCCGTCATTTTACAATTCGGAACCAACCATAAAAAAAATCCGGAAATATTGCTGCCAGAAATTTTTGAAATATTTCCGTAAATTAACATTTTTAGCTATTTTTTAATATTATGTTTTTTGTTTTTTATTTTATTGTCTTTCTATAAACGATTTTCCCGTAAATTTACGGAAAATCGTTCTTATTTGACGGAATTTTTAACAGTGTAGCAGTGGATAGCCTATACAACTTGAACTTGTCATGTGTTTCTTTATATAGTTAAGGCCTTAAAAGAGTTTTTGATGTTTTCTCGTTTTGTCCTGTTTTTGATATTGGGTATTAATCATAGCTCTCATGGGTCTATAGGAAGTGTTAACTTAGGCGGATAGCGAGTCCGAGTAGTTTTGCCTTGGTGTATATAGTTAGTAAGTAGGTTAGTTTAAATTACCCAATTTTGATTTGCCCACCTCACAATGGCCTGGATTTCACAGGCCTGTATCCTCGCCTCCCCCCCTCTAATAATGATTAGGTTTCTGCTATAAGGAGTTAAATGGGTGATGGGGATTAAGGGTTGCCAGGGGGTTTTTGTTTTTTACTCTGTGACGGCACATAGGCGCCAAGCAGGAGCTAAACGCCATTTGATTCTCCATCCGGAAGGACATATAATCACTAACAATCTTACGAATTGTGAAGAAATGAAGTATATTGTTGTCGTCTACCGTGTAAAATAGTCCATGTTCATAATTAGGTTATCCTCTCGAGAAACATATAACAAGTGTAGTTTGAATCTCTTGGAGCGAAATGTTAAATGGTATTCAACTTCTTGTGGACTAAAGAAAGAATGTGGACGAATCAAGAAATCAAATATCAAATTCCAATAATCCATATGCTTGTTGTCAAAGTATCGCAAATAACGTGGTAAATAGTGTATTAATTGGGGTATCGATTTTTTGAGGAAAATATAACAAGTGTTCTTTGATCGTCTTGGAGACGAATCTTGTAAGATTTTTAAGAAGTTGTGTATTTAGTTTGGTTCATCACTACTATGTGTTCTGCTTTGTTTTTGTTGATTATTTGAAAAATGGTTCCATTATTTGGAATCCTTATGAGTAGACACAATATGCTACATTTCACATGATCGAGAATTTTAAAAGTTTGACCTGTTAAAATTAAATTGGCCCCTATTGAAAAGTGACACCACAATTTTAGACACTACTACCTGCGATTGAAGTTAGTGTCCATACTAACTACCAAGCTTAGATGTTTGGGACACGAACAATGATGTTTGACCCAGATCCGTGCTCCCGCTCTAACGGGGGCTTCCCTGGTAATTGGACCACTTTTGTTTGTTCGGGCTCAATTTAATTTGATGTAAGCATTCACAACTGAAAGGGGACCTAAGAGCTGATTATTCTTCACTGGGGTCTTAGTAGCGCTTTCATGGAGAGGCGTGAAATGGGGGTTGTTGGAAGCAGAACCGTGATGGGGTAGTTTTGGAAAGGGAACCCTGGAGTATATAGGGAAAGGGACCCTCGGGTAATTGGGAAAGTGCATCTTGGTTAGTTGAGAAAGGGCACGGGTGTGTCTGGAAAGGGATCATGATTAGCCATGCGTTAATGGAAAGAGAAACCTTCGGGTATTTGGAAGGGTGTGTCCTGGATTAGTTGAGAAAATGGCAACCTGTGTTAGATAGAAGGGCAATCTGGGTTACTTGGAAGGAGATCGTGCAGCTGGGGGATGGAGCTCTGAGACAAGTTGAAATGGGATCTGGGTTGTTTTGGGGAGGGATCCCCTGTTGTAGTTTAGGACCTGCATGACTGTGGGGGCAGGTATTGAAGGGGACCGCGTTGCAGTTGCAAAGTGGCCCTGGGGTAGGCATGGGCCCTAAGGTGGTAAACAGAATTTGCTCTGCGTGACGCCTGGTGCGGATCCTAACAACTTAACCTTGGTACCAAACACCGCAATTTGCGAAGCCGCGGACCGCGTAATTCCTATAGTGTATTTTAAAAATTGTATTTCTTTATTTTTTCATTTGTATATTTACGTTCTAATGTACTTCCGTGCACAGGCCCAAAGGAGCAGTGGCTTACACTGCAGGTATAATGAACGTTAATATAAATAAATATAAATAAAACATAAAATAATTATAATTAATAAAAATATATTAACATACTTATAGTAGTTTTTTTTATTCCCTGTCAGTTCATTAAAAGTTTTTGGGGCGTGTCGATGATTCAATTGTTCTGAAGAAGTTGTATGCTTTACCATCATACAATAGAAATTCGATATCACGACAAGCGGATAATTTTAAAGGCCATAATTAAAATGTCCTTTTCTCACGCAGAAAATATTACAAAGCACTAAATGCACTGAATCCAATTCCAAACACCAAACTTGACCAAAGTCTGAAGCATTCAACTAAGAAATGAATAAGTAATTATTACTCCCAAAGTTCTTTACGTTACTACGGAATAAGAAAAATCTGTATATATACGTGTACAATGTATTATTGTCTTGTTCCATATAATAATAGTTGGCAGCTTGGTCACTCAATCTACGGTATGACCTGGACATAACTGCTACAGATGTTTCTTGCTGTAACTAGTTGTACAAACCCTCCCGAACAACATATCAAAAGGTTACAAAGGAGCATGACAAGACATGCTAATTGCATAAAACTTCCTCTGGCCATTTTTGGCCTTATTTTTGGTTATTAATACAATATTAAAAGGGGATGACCGATTAAAGTAAAATAAAATTTTTCATCTTGGTTGAATGTCTCACCCCTAAGCCCCATCTGTAGATTTTTGAAGCTATATTTCAACCCCCGTTTGAACGTGAGAGTCAACACCAATGATTTCCTTCCTTAGCCCTATATGTGGTAAAATTATACCGGTCGAACCAAAATGGGGTCATTTTCGCTCATACTTCAAAACCAAATAACCTTGAGCTCTAGGATTTCACAGGATAAATGAGAAAATATTAGCTTTCTTCAAATACAAAATGTTGACCACTTCCGGTAAAAATCTGGAGTAAATGGGGACGATGCTAGTAGCGAACAGTCCACGGACCCTTATTTGAGTCTTTCTTGCTGTAACACCATAGGACCCGAGTACTTGACGTCTAACCTTTTTGAGTTTGGGTACCGTGTTAGTGCAGATAGGTTGATGATTGTTGTCAAACAAAAAGCAAAGAAAGTTAATTTTGTCCTAAATTTCAATTTGCAAATTTGTATTTTTAGCCCTTCCAATCCCAATTCCCCCTTACAAGAGTTTGCACACCCATATTCAAATATTTTGAAACCTGCGTGCAACATTTTTAACAATTTTAAAATTCATTTTCACGGCAGCAATTTTATAATTTCAATTTCACGGTCAATTCGAACTCTGGAACGAGGCACTTCCTCTTTTAACTTCAGTTTTTACATACATTTGCACATCTTTTATGACCCAGCCATTTTTTATTCCGCTCATGTACGAATGACCCCGTATTTTGGATCATTTTATCTGACAGGCCCCGGGAAAGGACCCTTTTTTTCACAACCTGGCCGAGGCCACATACCCATCACTTCACATAGGGAGTGCCCCCTGGCACTATTGACCCAATGTGTTTGAATAATACTCTCGTCTCTGAAATAATTTGCTAAAAAAAACCCTCACCTTTCCGATTGCAGTCTGGCATATCATCTAGAATGCAAATACTTTGGCGGGAAAATTGCGGCCATCTGAATAATGCCATCACTTTCACTTTTAATATATCAATCTGCCAGTCCTACCACACCTTGCAGGAATAGCCATGCAAAACAGGTTATAAAATACCAAAAGAATTGGAAATTCCCTAAACATGAATTTTGAGCTATATACCTTTGTCGACATATGGGCGTATACGTCCACGTAAGATAAATGAATAGCATGTCTTGCAACGCTTCCCTTTTTCGACCTTGTGATTGTGTTTGGGATGATCTTTTACTGCTAGTTACAGCAAGCAAGAAAACCTTCTGTAGCAATTTGTTCCAGGGGGACGTAGTATTTCCATAGATTGCAGTGGACTCTTGAGTCCAATCAATCTATGTAAAATACTACGTACACCTGGACGTCGTATTTTACAAAGATTGAGTGGGGAATATTGGTCCAATCATTAAGTTCTTTAGAGTTTTGGTCACTCATAACAGACTCCAATTGTTCATGGTTCTAATCTCTCTGCACCATGAAGTCGCGATCAAGGGGGTGTTGAAAAACGCATTCAAAACCAGTCGTCGTGCTGGGCGCTGACCATTTTGAATATTGCACGGAGATATTCTCAGTTTGGGTGATTGATTGATACACAAATAATGTCAATTTCGATACAAAAACAATCCGCCAAAATATCCAGTTTTGTTGGCTGTTGGTTGTGCGATTGGTGGTGGTTAAATTTTGTCCTACCATATCCCACACAACGAATGAAAATGAACCATCAGTAGTATGATTAAATAAAACGCTTCAATGAATTGACATATTTTCACCTAAGCGCCGCATTGCCATTATGAGAAAAAGAGGATCTGAGCACAATGATCCAGGTACACTATTATTAACCTGGCCCAACCTCTACACAAATACATTAATTTGTATCACACTACCTGTTAGTGTTATATGCCAACGCGGCACCCACGGTATGTGGAAGAAGCGGGAGGCAGCCAGTGCGGTCTATTGTGGACTCTAGGTTTTCTTTGTGGGTCGGCCAAACATGCGAGACGGTAATTTTAAAGATTACGTAACGTTTGCCTCTCTTCTATATAGAACCTCTTTGGTCTCGATGTCCATGACATTTAATTCGTCTTTGATTGACGACCAAACAACGGAACGATTTTAGCGTGTCTAGGATTTCATACGACAACCTATTCAAGAATCGGGTATATGAAACCTTTACCAAAAAGGGTTCATGTAAAATGGGTGTAAAGCATCATATGATATTGAAACAAGTTGAGCATTCCCTATCCCAAACGAATTCTTACCATCGACAATAGGCGGTTTACTGACAGGAATAAAAAATCAGCTATAGTAACTGGAGGAATGCCTTCAACACCAAACGGTATTTATATTTTGCTTTCATTTATACATATTATTCATGCAAGAAATACGAGTAGCTGTTTTACAGGCAGGATTGTTGGTAAATTTATGAGGTTAAACATTTGTCATGAATAATACTCACTTGAGGACAGTATTGTATAATGTATTGGCCCTAGCAGCAGCGAGAGTGAAAACATCTGGATGCAATACGCGCTACAAAAATAACAGCACGAAAATCAAATATTATAGTGTGGGACGATGTGCCATTTGTTGGCTTTTTCCTACAATTGAATTTTTTGGTCTTAAAATGTAGAAAATGGGCCTAGGAATCGAAATCAAATTGTTACCATTTTTTATCCCTTCCGTTTGGCGGCCATCTTGGATTTCAAAATGGCCACCATTTTCAACATATTTTGATCTATATCTCGACTTCTGAGCAACATAGAAAGCTCAAATTGGTGGCAATACCCATGTTTGTGATGCAAAGGAACGCAAATATAGCATCCACAAAGTTAAAGATTGTTTGCTTGTGGCAACCATCTTAGATTTCAAAATGGCCACCATTTTCAACATATTTTGTTCTATATCTGGACTTCTGAGCAAGGCTGAAATTGTTGGCAATACCCATGTTTGTGATTCCAAGGAAACTAATACAGCATCCACAAAATTGCAGATTGCAGATGTTTTTATCCCTTCCGTTTGGCGGCCATCTTGGATTTCAAAATGGCCACCATTTTCAACATATTTTGATCTATATCTCGACTTCTGAGCAACATAGAAGGCTCAAATTGGTGGCAATACCCATGTTTGTGATGCAAAGGAACGCAAATATAGCATCCACAAAGTTAAAGATTGTTTGCTTGTGGCAGCCATCTTAGATTTCAAAATGGCTGCCATTTTCAGCATATTTTGCTCTTTATCTTGACTTCTGAGCAACATAGAAAGCTCAAATTGGTGGCAATACCTATGCTTGTGATGCCAAGGAACAAAAATATAGCATCCATAAATATGCATATTGCTTCATTGTGGTGGCCATCTTGTGGCTTGCTCTTAATACGTATATAGGTTGTTGATTATTGCATCACTCGGAGAGATTTTCCAAGACCCTTAAACATTGTTTCCTACATATTTCAATTCGTTCCCTCTCTCATCCGACCCAGCATTCCACGTTCTCTTTTCTACTTGGATCCCGTCTATGGTGAGTGAATCGTTAACTTGCTCTATATTTTAGGCTTACTTCATAAAATGGTCTTGTCTAGGAGCCCCACCGAGTGAAATTACTGAGCGTACGGTGGTGACGAAGCTGGCGAGTTCAGTAGCCTCTGTCACATGAGTTGATAGAGCAATGACTGAATGGGCTCTCTTTCAGTCTCTACCAATGACGTGGTAGTTTGTACTGGCGCCTCAGTTTCTTAGCCCCTTATTGGCCCCGGTGTAAAGAAACTGAGTGTCCCCCATGAGAGGGTGTCCTAGCTACGATAGCAACATGTACGGAATAAACCGTGACCTTGTAGACGAGGCCAATTGGGTACAGTGCTGAAACAAATGATGCATACAGCACTCAATGGAGAACACAATAGACAGATGGGTGGTAGGACACTCAGTCACACGGACACTGTAGTATATGACACCGGCCCCGGCAGATGTAGTCCTCAGAATCCTAGCACTCTAGTGCTTCAGAGCGAGGCGGCTTCGCTGGAGGATGTCAAATGTCTGAGAATGACTGCCTGGCCCTTATCCAGCTTCGCTTCGGTAAGGAAGGCCTCTCTAGAGAGTCGGCCTTCTTGGCAGCCAGAGGTAGCAGATCCTCGAGACCTCAACACTTACAACGTATGCTCCTGGCGTATGCTAAACATCTGGGTCCTTACTTCGACTGGTGCCGCCAAGGAAAGTACATCCTAGTAGAACCATTTAGGCCAGGTGTCTGACCTTTTAAGAAGCCGTTTTGAGGCAGGTCTGCAGGCGGCTAGCGTACGAGGCTATAAATCCGCGATCTAGACAATTCACGAGGGATTTGGTAACGGGTCAACGATAGTCCGGCTATACGTCACTTCCTAAATGGTATTTTTATTTCGAGACCTCGAGTTGGGATCTTCCGGCAGTGTTAAACTACTTGAAAAGAACGCGTTTTGAACCGTTGTTCGCAGCTGCGTTGAAAGACTTGACGTTGGAAAACCGTCTTTTTGGTCGCTTTGTGGTCGGTCCTCCGTTTTTTCAGAGTATCAAGCCTTAGCTATCGGCGAGAGTTTGGTCATTTCGAGACGTGGGAACATGTTGTTCTTTCGTCCTGGGTTCTTGGCGAAAACTGAGTGCGAGAATTTTTCGGCAAGCCCATTCCTTCCAGATTTAAATTAAGTGAGAGAAGATAAACTTTGGTGTCCCGTTAGGTCGCTGAAATGGTACCTGGAGAGAACTCGAACAATCAGAGGCGATTGCAGCAACTCTTTTTTGACCTCAGAAACCCATTACCGCCCTGCTACCAAAGGTACACTTACCCGGTGGGTTATTGGGGTCATCCAGGGTTAAGAGGTCATTAGCACTCAAGGTCAGATCTCAGCTCATGCATGTAGTACTAGAGCTATCGCTTCTTCATACGCTTTCCTCGACATTCATCACTGTATACTTCAGAGACATGCCTTCGGGTCCAAGTGCAAAACCAATTTCAAACAACTTTCTCAGGGCAGCGAGGGATTAGCACTGTTATAAGGGTAAGTTTTCGAGCCACCTAGACACGAGTCTTAGGACGTGCTTGTCTAAATGTAACCTTTATTACTCATAATTTGGCCAGGAGACATGAGTCCTCAGTCCCACCTGGCTAAATGGTTTAGATCTCCGAATTTATTCGGAATCTTTCAATCTATACTTGCATTCACTGGCATCACAAACATGGGTATTGCCGCCAATATGAGCATTCTATGTTGCTCCAAATTCCAGATATTAAGCAAAATATGCTGAAAATGGCGGCCATTTTGAAATTCGAGATGGTCGCCTGAAGAAAACAATGTGCGACTTTATGGATGTTAAGTTCTCCTTGGCATCACAAACATTGGTATTGCCACAAATTTGAGCTTTTATGTTGCTCAGTAGTCCAGATATTGAGCAAAATATGCTGATCCAAGATGTCCGCTAGATGTCCCTTTCTGTGGTATACTCCCAGACAACTGATATATACAGAATGTCCCAAAATTGCAATCCTCGCAGTTGGTGCTATAATTTCAAAACTACTGAGAATTATTCAAATTGTATAACCGATTTTGAATGACGAACTAGTTTCGTATATCCTGTCCAATTTTTGTTTGATACGGTTCACTAGTTTGCAAAACAAAGGCTATTATGTAACTCGCTGTCAAATTACCCCATTCCAAGTTTGCCTTAGATCGTTGAAGCTGTTCACCTTGACAAAGTTGAATAAAATGTCTGTCCAATACAGAGCTCCCTGGTACTAATCCTGTATTACTACAATATTTGTCGTTATGGTTTTATTAGGTCTTTTATCGTTGTACATTCTTTTCCTCTACTCCTGCAGCGTAACTTATCTTCAGTGTGTGAGCCCCTATGCTGGATATTGTCATTGCAGCGGAGAAATTAGCAGAAGAGCAGAGAAAAGAAAGAAGAAAGAGTAAAAATACCAAATGGGATGGAAAGTTCATGAATGACCATGTTGAAGACTGTAGTTATAAATGGACTCATCTGATAGAAACACAAACAAATAACCAGTAACCACTGAAAATCAAACTGGAGTACATCAACCACTGTAGAAAGTCATTGTGAGAGCCGTTGGTCGTGGATTTAAGTGCAGGACAGGACTCATGATCAATGAACCGTTAAAATCGTGAGGTCGAGCCCCATTGTGGCCAAAGTGTTTGTGTCATGGGCAAGATACTTAAGTCTCAAGTGATGCGTCGCCCAAGCGATAATTGGGTAGCGTTATGGGGGATATTACAATCTAGTGCTGATAGAGTTGTGCGCTGCAGCCACCTAGATAAATAAGCGAAATGATTGTGACGATTTCTGATGGCAGCGGTATAATAATGGCCCAATTTGAACATAAACTAAAGAGGTGGGTAAGGGAGAATAGGGTGGTACCTGGGGGTTTTGACCCGGAAAAAAAAAAAAAAACAAAAAAAATGGTATTGAGCTGATTTTGCACCAGATAAGCAGAATGCATCATACAACAACATATTCCAAAACCCCATAAAATCCCTTGGGAATTTTTATACAAGATTGGCCGCCACATAGCTATATCTCAGCTTTAAAGGAGATTGTTGGATTGATTTTAGTGTTTTGGAATATGTTTTTTTTGGGGGTCAAAAAGCGAATCCATTATGTACCAATCTAAATCACTGATGGCTTCCTTCACGTCGGAAATCCAAAAATGGCAGCCATTTTATTAATTAGATATATCTAAAGTTTTTAATAGGTTTTGGGTCAAAAAATTCAGTTTTTGTTAAATCTAAATCATGATTTTTCCTTAACTCAAAATCCAAAAATGGCCATCATCAAAATGGTGAACAATTTGCGCACATTTTTTCCATATAAGTAGCTTCCTCAAGACAATACTTTCCTTTGCGTCTCCTGCAAGGAAGCTCGGTCAAACTGTCGCATATATAGGAGGGTTGTTTAAAAGCATTAATCCCGAAAGGATTGTTTGATTATTACCAAATAGTAGTAATTTTAGGTCATCTTTAGTCTATTCAAAAGAATGACTTGGGTGTTATGTTATTTGAACTTAATCAGAATGCAATTTCCCAAAACTGCACAATGAGAACCAGTACGCCGCTCAATATAATACTAATTCGAAAGAATGGTTTTAATAGTTTAGTATAATGCAGTTTTCGTATACTGTTTACATAAACGCAAAATTAATTATAGGCCTACACACGTACGTCTTGCCAGAAATGGGCATAGAAACAATAGGCCATATATATTTCTATTTTTACAACCAAGTACCAGAAATGAAAACTGTAGTGTGAAAGAAATATATAAAAGATGAATCCCAGAAATTGGGAGAAATAACATTTGGGTGTGAAAACACCTCAAGAGGACTTCTTATTACAAATTCAGGTTCCGTCATTTGTACTAGTCCTTTTTACAAAATTTCTCTTTATTTATTTATATCTATTTATTTATTCACTTATTTATATTTAATCATTTATAATTATTTCTTGTCATTTTTATTATTCGCTTATATATATTTATTTAGCTATAATTTATTTTTTTGTTTCGTTATCCCTCTTTTTCCTTGTTCTGAAGTTGAGATAAAGCAAATTATATGTAATGGCGACCATTTTGAATTTCAACACAGGGAAAACATGGATAATTTAGATTTAGACTAAAGTCAACAACACATCTACTTGAGAAGCCAAGATATAGCTAATTATATGCAATTTCAGCTATTTTGGCGGCCATCTTGGATAAAAAATTTTCCCCAAAGGGGATTCATGGGGATTTTGGACGTTGTTATATGGTGTATTCTGCATGTCTGGTGAAAAAATCAGCTCAATAACAATTTTTTCCACGTAGTATGTGTATTTCTTCTTCAGGGACTATACTATAAAGAGAGAGACATACATACATACCTAAACATGCCTTGATTGTGTATTCATCAGTCAAACTTGGAACGGCTTAAATTGTGGTTTACTTACGTATTCGTCTTTGTTCTAAAAATCAGTGAAGCAAATCAGATGAAATTTGAACAGTATGTGGAGAAAAGGATAGGCCTTACAAATATATCGCAAAATTTCAACATTTTAAAAATAATTGTGAAATTATAGCCCCAAGCATTTCCATTCATTTGGTATTTAATCCCTCCGCTACAAATGTCAATATTCACGCGGATTTCTCAGACACACTGAAGTTGAAACATTTAAGTTTGGCAAGTCGCTAAGTTACTATTCTATGAGTAGAGGAAAATAATGTGCAGACGACAAAAGACAGTGGATTTTATATAAAAACAATAACGGCACATATTTTAGTAATTATTTTAAAACAAAAAGGGACGGGATCAGTACCAGGGATTATTGTAGATGAAAGGACATTTTATTCAACTTTTCAAGGGGAACCAGCTCAAACGATATAAGGCAACACTTGTAAGAGGTCATTTGGCATCGGGTAATCATAGCCTTGTTTCCAAAACCAAATGACCGTTATCAGATCAAAATTGGACAGGATATACGAAACTCGTTCTTCATTCAGAATCTATTTATAAAATTTGAATAATTCTCAGTAAATTTGAAATTATAGCACCAAATGCGAAGGATTGCTTGATTTTGGGGGACACTCTGTACATTTAGAATATATAGGTGGGGGGCTAAGGGGGGGCCCCATGCACCCAAAATAGGTTAGATTTTTTAAGGTACATCTTGGTTAAATTTTTGTGATGCTAATAGTGTTAGTTTTTAAGAATGTTGTGATGTTCCCAACGCGAAAACATTGTCCCATATATAGTTTGGGACGATAATTTGGAGATTATCGTGGATGAGGCCCTAGTAGAGTCAGCTTGCAAAATATAAGGGGGTACCAGAACAAAACCATTATCTCCACTATCATTGACCAATTGGATGATTTATGTACCAATATATACCTAATAATGTTTCTAACAGAGGATATCAAAATGAACCCCTGGCAAGGTGACGTGATGTGACCTGGGGGTCAAAGTTCACAAGGTTCATTCATTTTTGTGTATTTCCAGCATAGAAGTTTACATCTTTATGTTCACATTTTCCGCATCCTGTTTTACTCAGTTTTTGCTTAACGTAAATATGTTCGCTGCAATCTTGATGTAGTTGTAGAGTAGGCCAAGAAGCATAACTTCAAAATCACATGGGTTAATGGGTTACGTTGAGTTGAAAGGTCTCAACGCACTTTGTAGAAACAAAGGCAAGTAGGTATAGCTGAGGCCGTAAAAGGCTCAGTAGGTAACTTAGGTTTCCCTTACCTGAGGTACTACGGACAGAGAAGGTATCATGGAAAGTGTATACAAACACCCTACTCTACACTGGTCTATGACAAGATTATAAATTTGCCCAGGTCAATTCAGGGGTCATTTAGAGGTCAAAGGAGGTCATCTGAGAACCAATAATAAGGTTAATTGATATTTTGGATGTTATTGTATGTAAAATGTATTTTTGATAATCCAAATTGCGTTTTTAAGATAATACTGCTAACATTTTCTTCCAAACAGTATTAGTGCTGTTACTTTTTGAGTCTATAATGTTCTCTTTCGTGGGTATTATAAAAAGAACCCATTTTATGATTTTTTTAACAAATTAAATTTGTAAGGAATGTGTCTTTGATGCGCAGCGCATGATAGTTTCAAATGAAAAAAATATTGTATTGATATGCCAAATGATAAAAATTACAGACTAGGTCTGTACCTGTACTCATTTTCCCTTTCTGAAGGTAGCAAAAACAACATTATCTACATTTTTTTGACCAAGTGGCATGATTTAGGTACTAATTAAAGAGATCATAATTTTCCCTAAAAGAGGATACCAAAATGAATCACTCAATAAATGACCTGATGTGACATGGGGTCAAAGGTCACAAGTCGTAAGATATTAGGTTATTTTTGGTATAGGTTCTTCATATATGTTCACACCTTTTTCCCCAAAATTATGGTTTTCATTCAGTTTTTGCTTAAATATGGTCGCATTGCATTTTTGATTGTATATAAGAAGTAGTCAGAAACATAACTTTCAAATCACATGGGTAATGAGTTACAATGACATAAAGGTCAAAACGCACTTTAGGGATTATAGGCATAATTAGGTATAGTTGAGGCGTAAAAAAAGCGCTCCCTCAATAGATCACCCCTGCTCTATTTCCCCGAAGTACTGCTGGACAAATAATATATCATTGGAGAGTGTATACGACCACCCTAGCTAAAACTGGTTTATGACAAGTTTTAAATTTGCATGGGTCCATACTAGGGTCAGGTAGAGGCCAAATGAGGTCATCTGAGATCCAATTGAAGGTTGATTTGGAGGTAAATATGTTTTTGGTAATCAAAACCTCTAAAACCATAATACCTCAAATCATCACAACCCAACCAAACTTACCACTCTCCAAAGCCAACAACGGGCAAGCTAAGTCGTAACACAAATCCTTGCACCCAAATCCTTTACCACCCTTAACCCCAAGATTGCAAGGCAAAACACAATAAGCCCTAACACCCAATACTATAACCCTATAAGATCAGAACCCCGAACCGTACTTGCAATCCCTAAAACACACAAACTCCAATTCCAAACATCGTAACCCAACTCTAACCTACACCTGTACCAATCCAAACACTAACACCTAACCCCCAACGTCAACTCTTAACACACGGTGCTAACATCCTAGTTTCAAAAACCCTCCCTAACTCCAAATTTGAAACACGCTAACATCCTGAACCACACCAACTTTTAAGGTCCGTGATGCACAGAGTTCAGACCCGGTCTAAAGTTTAACCTGGTCTAAGTGGAATATTCTGCCACCAGAAAGCAGAAAAAACATTTTCTTCTGCATTTCAACTTTATAATTTTTTTTCAGTTATTTTGACATTGGCATTAAATTGGAAAATTTGTAGTTACTTTATAAAGAACAAATCGCATAACTGTCAATTTTAGACAAAACTAAATTTTTACTTAGAACAGTATGAAATTCAAACCTGTTTATAAACCTTTTGACTCCAATTCATAACACCAACCTCTAACCTTCGAAAAAATTTGTAATATAAAAACACCTAGCCCTAACTCGTAACATTCTCCCATCGAATGTGAGACATGAGTCTGTCTATCCACACTAACACGATTTCTATCGTGTACTCGTAAACCCCCCCACTATAACCCTCTAAATGCCCTAACCCAAAACACATAACACTCTCTATAACCCCAACCCTAGCACTTTACATCATCTGTAAAGTTTTTGCACCGACATTTCAACCCCTTCTTGAGTGAGAGCTAAAAACCGTAATGAAAAATGAAGAAAAATAAAGCTTTCTTCAGATACCAAACTGTTGACCATTCTGGTAAAATTGACGAGGTTCTGGAACAAGGCTATTAGCGATCGTACCATGGACCAAACTACCGGGTCACAAACCTCTCGCCAGGTACCCCCTCCCCACGGACTTAGTATAACCGACTCTTTGACAAAATTAGGTTTCACGGGCCTGCTCAGATGTGTATGTGTCAGGTGGTATGCTGGGCTCCTATCAAGAAAACGTATTGAATATTAACACTCCTAAGCTTTAAAGGTAGTGACCCGATTTTAAACATACATTTTCTAACCTGTATTGAAGGCGCAGCCGACTCCATTATTTTATTATCAATTTTTTTGAAACGCTTCCTGTCATTTGGATGTTAGAAGACAAAAATATGTATCACATGGTTCACATCAAATGAGATGATTTCTCCATTGGGTTTTAGAGGCTATTTAAGATAATATGCAATTTTGTGTCTCGTGCTTCAGCGCAATATTTCTAAAAACACCGGCTCAGTTTTCTATCACCGGCCCAGGGACAATTGTTGGTGCCCTAATTAGTATGGTGTAGTAATAGGCAACGATGGATGGTTGAAGAGTATAAATGAACATGACAATAAATATTGCTACAGGGCCATCTCCCCCTTCCAACACGCATCTCCCCTTCCCAACACATATATCCCCCTTACCAACACTATTTCCCCCTTCCCAACACCCCGTCTACCCTTCCAACACCCCGTCTCCTCCATCCCAACACCCCGTCTCCCTCCATACCAACACCACAATCTTCCCCCTTCCCAGGCACCCCCATCACACACCTCTCAACCCCTCCTTCAGATTTGATTCTTAAGGGCTACAACGAACCCTATCTTTCAGTGTAATGGTCAAGTAGTTGTAGTGAAATGACAATATAATGAGTGTGAAAAGGCTTATCTATTACTAGTATTTGTTGTCTTGCGCTATATTTATTTGTCACATCAAAATAGTTAGTTTAAACCAAATTTAAATCTGGTTTGTCCCCGGCTAAAACGTGGGTAGCAAGATACACCTCACAATCGGCTGAGGGGATTTATGGAGGAAAAAGATAATTGACCAAATGCCCTTCCTGATGGTTCCAAATCCACAGTTTTCGGTGGTGGGCCTTTTAGGCAACCACGCTCACCATACAAGGCAGCATGGCTGGATGGCCGCTATTAGCTCTCAAGAGCTGAGGGAGCCCTTTGTGGTAGGGATCTTCTTTGCCTTCCTCCTACCAGCGGGAACCACTACTTCCCTCATCAGATTTCCGTAGAAACCCCATGGGTGTGTGTTGTTGTGAGGTTTATTTAGCCGCCGACAACTGTCCCTGGGAACAAGTAGGACTGGTTACCAGGATACCATAGCAGGCCCTCAAAGGAGACCGGACCTGACCTCATATAAAAAAGAAACATGTTTTCTTAAGAAATAAGAAAAATAATTTTAACCCTAGGATAAGGACATATCACAGGTTTTGTGTGAACACTATACCAAGTATTGTACTAACGATTTGTACCTTTTGGGCTCAGACCCACCCATACCCACTATCAAAATTCATCACCATACGAGAAATCTAGCCCCTGATATAAAAAAAAAAACACGAAATCGAGACCACATACCTCGCCCATCACTGATTGCTATAACCATCGCGCTAGCTGGAGGGGTAAAAAGTATTTTAAAAAGTTTCAAATAGAAGCTGGTAATTTGTTTTTAAACTCGTTTCAGTAAAATGAATATATTGCAATCTTAAATATATTTTTGGTCAAAATGTGAAAAATTAAGGAAATTAAAATTTATTATTGTAAAAAGTTCAGATCTTTATGAGTTTGTACAAATTTCAATATTATTTTCGCCTATTTTTGTATATATCAGTGATTCCATTTTCATCGACGTAGAAAAACGTGCCTGTACAGTGTATACGAGGCTGTGATACATTTGCTGATTTAACACATCTTTTCTAAGCCCCCATGTAGAAAATTCCACATAGCACGTCTGTGGCCAGTCCGGCCGCCTATGTTCTCTAGGATAAAACAGATCGCCAATCAGAAAAAAAAAACAACTTTGATTTAAAAGTATGAATAAGTAGGGTATGTCCCGCTTCAGAAGACCATAGCCTTTTCAAACCATGAAATTCACAATCACATTTCATGCAGTGGCATATCAGCAATCAAGGCTAGGGGAGTAAACTTAGTCCCCCAAATCATCCCCGGTAAATCTACTAAAAAAGCAAGTTTTACCCGGGCCACATGCATGTGAAAATTAGCCAAATTTAAATTTATATTATAAAAATTAATCCCTCAAAAACTAATAAACGAAAGTGCATAATGTTATCCCATTTCACATCCGAAATTTAAGCCACAGGAAGTTGTATTATTGCATATTTTCAAAATGAGACAGGATTTTTAGCACAAAAGCAGGCCATTTTACTAAGGTATTTCGCTGCACTTTAAGTATTGCAATTATAGAAAAGGGAATAGTATCAGTTTAGGCCCCGACTTGAGGGTTATCAATTTGGATCTATATATCCCTTCGTGCCTAGAAGAAAAATGACTAGAACTTGACGATCACTGCGAAAAATGGAGGTACGGTATTTGTGTTGTTAGATCTAGGAGCACTTTCACTTTTCCCTAACACAAGGCGGGTCTGCTCCTTAATTTTAGGGGAAAAAAAAATGGCAAAATTACATTCAGGGATTTGAGGCATGTAAAACTATTTTCCATTTGAAACTGTCAAAATATATGTACAGGTAAAAGTAATCAAATTCCTTCAAATTTAATTTTCTCCAAAAGAGAACATTTATACACTCAAATTCTATCAACACTAATATGTTTTGATGGTTAATCTACAAATCAATTTTGATTACCAAATACATTTTACATCCATTTTTCATTAATCTTACATTATAAAATCTCTAGTTACCACCTCATTTGACCTTTAAAATGGACCCTAGGTGACGCCTGCAAATATATAATCTGTCATAGACCAGTTCAGAGTGGGTTTGTATTACACTTTCCATTGATAAAAGAAATGTCCAGTATTACTTCAGGTAAGAGGACCGAAGTTATCTAGTGAGCGTTTTATAACGAGTCAAGCTATAACCTAATATGCTTTTTTTCTACAAAGTGTGTTTGCCTTTACGTCTTGTAACTCATTAACCGATATGATTTTTAAGTTACGACGCTTCTGACTACTACCTATATACATAAATGATTGTAATGCGACCTTATAGCACAAACTGAAGTGGAAAAATCAAGTCTTGGACATGTTCTTGTTATGAAGACATAATAAGCTGAAAATGCCCCCTACCCCTTAATGAGTTGTGATTTTTTGACCCCATGTCACATCAGGGGCACTAATGAGGGTCTCATTTTGATACTCTGTTGGCAAAACAATTCTATTATTTTGGTACCTAAATCATGATTGGTCAATGAAAGTTTATATAATGGTTGTTCTGTTATCCCATAAAAGGGTAAATGAGTACTAGTAATAGATCTATTCTGTAAACGTTATTATTTTTGATACTATAAAACTATTTTCCATTTTGAAACTATCGAAATATATACATTACTAAGTTAAAGTATTAAATTCCTTTTAATTTAAATTTAAAAAAATACTGCAGCAAGTAAACTTGCGGTCAATTCCCCTGGCAAGAATATCATCTGGAATATGACCTCAATGAACCCTTTGTACCTTTGTCCATGACCTTTGACATCAACCATAACTGAGGAACCCTATTGCCCCTTAACCCCAAGTCTGGTTTAATAGGACTTAAGCTTTTCAAATGATAACCAAAAAACGCAAACCTACCAACCAACCAAACTGGAACACACAACCATACATACATCGGATATTCGCACCCATCGCCAATATCCCCCTCTGCTTTTCAAAGCCGGGGGATAAAAATCAGCAAATTGGGCTTTTTTTACTCCGAAAGAAGAAAAAACTTTGCACTCCAATCTAGCAGCACTGTAATACTGTTTTGGGAGAAAAATTTGGAGTATTTTTTTATAACCAAATTTGATTACTAAATACCTTTTACATCCAAAATTATCAATTAACCTTAAATTGATCTCTATGACCTCATTGACCTCTAAATGACCCTAGTGTGACCTCTGGCAGATTTATAATCTTGGTTCAAGAAACTTGTTTCATGTATTGTGTTGTATACCTTCCAATTCTACCCGTCCTTTACCATTCACTACTCGCTTCCTAAGGGATGTGATCCTTTGTCGCCCTTCTCCTTTGTTGATCTAATGAGTGCTTTTACGGCCTCAGCTAGTACCTAATATGCCTATATACCTAAAGTTTTTGGTTGACACTTTAATCAGTTTAACTCATTTAAGTCAGTGGTATCCCTCTGTTAGAGAAAATATTACTATTTAATAGTACTAATCAGGCAATGGTGATGAAAATTGGAGATATGGTTGCTTGCTACCCCTAGACGGGAAAATGAGTACAGGTACAGACCTAACAAGATTTTTCAGTTGAAACTATCACAATAGCTGCGCCATCTACAAATCAAATCCTTTCAAATTTATTTTACAAAATCAATTAAAATGGGCCTTTTGTACACGAAGAACTTATAGCTCAAATCTATCACACTAATGATCTGTTTGGAAAAAAAAATTTAGTAAGTAGTACTTAAAAAAACAAAAAAAACCAATTTTGATTATCAAAATACATTTTTACATCCAAACTTTCATTAACCTTAAATTGTATCTCTCAGATGACCCTCATTGAGACCTCTAATGACCCTATGATTACCCTTTGCAAGATTTATAATCTGTCATAGACCAGTGGTAGAGTAGGGTTTTGTATACACTTTTTCCAATGATACATTATATGTCCGTAGTACCTCAGGTACGGTGAAATCCCTAAGTTATATAATGAGCACTTTTACGCCTCAACAATAACTATAATTCCTTTTTTTTCTACAAAGTGCGTTGACCTTTAACTCAACGTTAACTCATTAACCCATGTGATTTTGAAGTTATGGCTTTCGACTACTCTTCTCATACATCAAAGAATGCAATTCAGCCATATTTAAGCAAATATTGAGTGAAAACCAGTATCCTAGAAAAATGTGAACATATAGAAATAAACATTTAATGCCGAAAATAGCCAAAAAGATTTATGACCTTGTGACCTTTGACCCCAGGTCACACCAGGTCACCGATAGAAGAGGTTCATTTTGGTATCCTCTGTTAGAGAAAATTATTAGCTATATATTGGTACATAAATCATGCCAATTGGTCAATGAAAAGTAGAGATAATTGTTGTTGTGCTACCCCTACCCCTTATATTTTGCAGCTGCTCTAGCTAGGCCTCATCCACGATGGCTCTCAAATATCGTCACCAAACATATATATGGGACAATATTTCGCGTTGGGAACATCAAAATTCTTAAACTAGACACTATTAGCTTTAAAAATATGTAACTTAAAAAAATATACCTTTTGGGTGCATGGGGACCCCCTTGGCCACTAGACTAATAGGCTTACCTAAATCTTGTATGTCTGCAACGCTTTCATTCAGTCATTCGTGATTTAATGCCTAGCAGAAGCTTCCGGATAACCATTTTTGGGGAATTCTCACCCATTCTTTGTGAAGTCTTTCATTTATATCCTGAAATGTTGCTGCTGGCAAAAAATAAACGTTTGCTTCATGTACGCCTCGCCCAAGTTCATCTAAACGATGTTTCTAGGAGAAACAGTCAGTCGTTATCCTTACTGTGTGTGGTCTGGTCTTGATGGGAGACCTTATTGATGGAAGAACTACAGGTTGGAAAACTCATCAATTGTACCGTTCGCAAGAAAATGATGTTGCGTCATTTGACTCACTATTTCCCGCACATACCATCATCGTTCTCCACCATTATGTTCCTTACATATCAAGAAACCTCTCCGGCGGGTAACGTGTGGACATCATTGAAGTTAAAAGCGACTTTCATCAGCGAATAAAGAGTTTGTTATGGCAGGCGACGTTAGCATTGTTGTGGAGCTGAGGTGGATCTGTTGATAATGAAATTTGAGTAACCATTGCATTTTGCCATATTGTCTGGATATCCTAGCTGGAGCAAATGTATCCCGCTAGAGCAATAATTAGTGAGGGCATGGCCATCTTTTCTGATATTTTACAGGGCGCCAAGAGCCTTTCACTTGGTCACTCTGAAGAAAGACAGCGGGTCAATCAACATCTCATAGTCTTTCTATATCGTCTCCTGCTCTACTCACTTCATGTTGTGATACAAAATTCGAAATATTCTGCCTTTTTCCAAAATCTAAACCCCGGGGCGTCATGGCTAGGACTGTTGTCAATGAGGTAACTCAAGAATGAAGAAAGAAAGAAAGCTCTTATCCATGATATACTTGCTGTCGCAGCGTGCTGCGACTGTAAATCTCCTAGTGAAAAAAAGCTCGTAGCGTTTTGTCAACGCTTGCTAGCGTCAAGTCTCAGCTGGGCCGAGTCGGAGCGATTGAGGTTGGAACTAGACCATTTGCACGATCCCCGAAAAGCATCTCGTATGGTGCCCATTTCCATACGGGAACTTTACCAGAGTTCATGTTTACAAAAAAAAATTGTGTCGTTCGCGTCGCCGAGCAGTGCCCATAATGACATACAAAGTACCTTTTCACAGGAAGTTAATCTTACCACAAAAAGTAGAAGAATATCAAAGGGAATAAAAACAACAAATCGAGGAACTGGTTGTTGAAATTCACGACAAAAACTGATATTTTCGATTGTAACTGTGCAAACTACTGTCACTGCCGGGACAATTTTACACAACTTTAGTGCAACGTCACAGATTAGGTAAGTTTTCTGGTATTTGTTTACGTCTTAACCGTAGTTTTTAGCCGAATTGAGCTGGGTTTACAAGTTCCCGGATGGAAAAATGAGGCACACTACGAGATGCATTCGGGGATCGTGCAAGATGTGTCTATTCAAGTCAACTGGCTGCAGGCTGCTGCGTAAAGTCGCGTGGGGGGTATGCTAGCGACGTATCGATTAGATATCGGCAGTCGCTTTCCAATAAGCAACGGAAGTGAGGTCATAAAAATCGCTTACGCTCCTTGCGATGCTTAATATATCAGTGCATACTCAATGAATGATCCGAATGATCCATGTGATGGTCATTACAGATGCTTAGGACAGCAGATTGACAGTCGACAAGTGCCTTTAATATAGGCTTTACTAAGACTTTAAAATATGTTTATCATTGGGGTGGACATTTTTTGACAAGAGTATAAAGGCCGAGTTTAGAATCTAAATGCTTAGCGGATGATAAACGCTCATTTAAACGCGTCGCCGTCAGCTGGGGTTTTATCACTCAACATCAATTCAACTCGACATTAATTCAGCCGACGACAGAAAAATGGAGTGTTAACACCAAGAAAAAGCACGCCGTATGAGTGTCAACGGCATGCACCCTATTGATGGTCGTGCCCTTTGTGTTTAATATCAATGAGTACGAGTCTATGAATTTAGTTAACAGTAATATACACATTTGTGATTAAGGATGGAAAACTTAACGTTAGCTACAAATTACATGGATGTCTCTTCTCTTATTAACGTCCCTAATGGTTTTGCGTATGTTATTTTTATGTGTAAAATGTATCTCTTTCTTCCAATGGCCTAGACTATCTTCTTGAGAGCAAATGAAGAAATTTAATATTGTGAAAATGTGCCGAGCCGCTTTAATGACAATTTTTGTGGGCGGAGACCAGCCAGTATGAGCAAATCCGTGTAACTGACTGATGATGGACTGAATGACTGATGTCCGTGCCGTTATGAAAGTTGGTGCCAATGCCGATCATTTTACGTTGAACAATTTCAAAAAGATACACCTTACAGCTGGTCGGGCCGTGCGAGATCGCGAAAGAACATAATTGTTACGGCTTTTTTTTTTTTTTTTTTTTTTTTTTTTTTTCTATAAGCGTGGTATTATTATAAAACAATACAGAATAAGCCCTCAAATTTACAATACAAAACCGTCAAGTACAGTACCAAGCACCCACTTTGAATTTTAGAACAGAGTATTAAAGTTCTACTTAGAGTCGATCTGGCATCATAAATGTGTCAGTGGGCGTCATTATGGGGTGGCATATTTTGCAACACTGTCAAGGCTGGCCCGATTCCGGTCCCAAAACCAGTTCGGCCCATGCGTATTCGGACTCAATACAATCGGTCCCAGTCAGTTCGGTTCACGGCAATTCGCCCCACGTAATTCGGTCCATTAGGAAACGCGTGTTAAACAATAACGTGAGTGAACCTACTTAAACCTTGCATAACATTTATAGAATCATGATCATACTTAATAAGATATTTAATTGTGATTAATGTAAAAACACTCATTGAGTATCATTTAGTAGACCCACCATGAAAAAACTTAAGCTCCGTCAATTTGGATTAATTTTAGGCGTGTTTTAGTTATTTTACAGTGCGTTTGCAAATTATAATTAACTATATGCTAAGCTTAAATATTTTAGCATGGAAATCTATAAATAAAAAAAACAATTTGTCATTTTGATAATCAATTTAGCATTAATTCACCTTACCTTATTGGCACGTGCCCTTATTGGACAGGAACGAGACACTATACAGTATGAATCGTATGTCGAATTGCAAAAAAACAGAAATTATATTGTCATGCCTTTTGTGAACAATAATGAACATATCCATTTAGACTAGATTTATTGGCGTTTTGTTTTCACTTTAAGCAGTGGTACACGAGGAAGCGGTTCATCCAACTATAGGGGAAAAGCAAAAAAAAATGACCACCAGAATAATTATATTGAACAAAGAACTGTAACCATATTTGGGTTGGTAAATAATGATTACGTATTGTGTGTACTACACACTACATTTATTAGGATACATTTACATCGATCAACCAAAATCAGTACTGTGACTTTCCGGTTGCTTCGTTCCCTATAGTGCTTACGCTAGTCTACTGTGAAAGCGCCTGGGGATTCAACGAGCTAGCATAAGCTAGCAAAATGGTATTGTAACCCGTATTGTAATACGACTGAAAACCATCACGGAATGATGATAGATATCGATGAAAGTCCAGGTAAAATTCATTCAGACATTTCTTGACCCAATAACACCTCAAAGCAAAATTTTACTCGATTGGAGAGACTCCGCAATAGGGGGCCTATTATAAGTTGTGTTGATAAAACAAAAACAAGGGGAAAAAAAAAAAAACGACAGTACGATATCAGTATACACAGAAGTAGCAGAAAGAAAGTAGAAAGGCAAACCGATCCGATTATCACAAAATGACAACAATCAGATTAAAATTGCACGTGTGTTTCATTATTGGGTCCGACTTGGGCATGGGGGCCGAATTGACGGATATGAGGCCGACTTGGTGAATATTTTAATGAGACGAAATGTACGTGTTTTCATTGGGACCGAATTGGCATTGGACCGAATTGACGTGGGACCGAATTATTGGACCATCGAGAGACGGAATTGACTGAGTCCGAAATGGCAACGGATCCGAACGGACTGCGGACCAAAAACAAACGTAAGATGTAAACCGGCTGCATATTGACCGTAAGTATGTGAAGCGTTTAAACAATATTATTGGACTATGCATGTGGATGAAAAGCAGGGAATTTCATCTTGACTATTATGTGAGATGATGAAAGAAGTTGAATTTAAATTTTCCGCCGTTATCGATACTCAAAATTGCTTTTGGAAAATTAGTATTCTGCACAGGCTACGGAAATTAGACGGCAACGTTATAACGGAAATAAACCGCATGTTAAAGGTGTTCGAATTGTAAGTGTGGGGACAGAATACTAAATTCACCTTGATGGCATTTTTTATTTTTTTTTTGCCCGCCACGTGTTTTCAATTAGAGGACAAGAGGATGCCTCTTTCTTGACAGCTGAATTTTTTCGAATAATTGGGGCAAAATTTGAAACAATAACTATCTAGTCCATTGGCAAACCTTTTCGCAGTAGATCGAGTTATGTAATTTCTTGGATTGGTTTTTTGATGCTTTTTGTACGTAAGCAAAAATGGTAACAAAATGCAAAAAGGTAAACAAACCAAACTTAGAAGTAAAAATGATTATAAATGTTATACATTTCGTGAAATTGTTCTGGACCCATAGTGTGTAGGCCTATGATTTTTTGGGTAGACTTGAATCGCTCCCATGCCAGTCTCTGTGATTGCACAAAGCACATGTCAGAAGTGAAAATGTGTTGTAGAACTAGAAACGATATGGAATAACCAAATTGGTTTCATAAACTATTAACTACTAAGAAAGTTCACACCTGTTGTTACCATTCTGGTTCCATCTTAGAATGATTTCTAAAAAAAATAAAAAAAATTATATGGGCGTAACTGGACTGGCCCTAAAATTAGGCCCGACCCTACATGTTTTTTAACAAACAAAAACCAAAAGTCATTCAAACTGGAAGTCAAAGACTCACTAAGTAGCTGCCATCTAAGCTATGTAGAGCCTGTCAATGGTACTTTTGAGAATTCTGTTGGGCAACAAGTGACACTTTATTACCATGTGCAAATTAAGTGTAGCAGAGAGTGCGCAAAGTGTCACGATAGTTTCAAAGACACCAAAAACAGGAGAAATATTAACGTGTCATTTTTAAAAACTTAAAAATCATCTACATAAAGTAACACACAAAAAGTTCAGAAAAAATCAGATCACGTGGCAAAGTGCCCCCTTGATGGGACCCATCACATCTACATGTTTCAATAAACGACCAAGCTATATAGCTACACAGCTAAGTCTGTTCAGCTATAAATTAGCGCATTACAGGAAATTAACGAGAAATGGGCCATGTATAGATGATTTGACATTTTTTATGGTTGTGGCGCCCCCTGTTGTGTAAGAGAGAAACGGGCAGCGCAGAAGCCCCCCTATACTTTGCACAAGGAATTTCGTTTTTCGGACTCTAACTTTGGTTTCAAATTTTAAATACTAACCAACATTCTATAGAATGCTTGCTAATGTACCAGTTGCAGTATTGTAACCGATTTAGATCAACATAGTGTCCACTGTAAACGGGCCTCGACCTTTTGCCCACCCAACGAATCATTGTGACATGAATCCATTCATCAGTTTGATCGTATGTAAAGATTCAACTTCACAGGGTGTGCACCATCCATCACTGATCAAGGACATCACTATGGATGAGTGATTCCCACACACTGTTCTGCATGAACATATGCGAGTAGGCCTGTTTTACACATGTTGGAAGCCTGTTAGAAAGGGTCGTTTCGGATATTTTTAGTACAGTATTCAACCAAATTTACACCACCTTATAGAAAATAAAATTAGCTTGGTATGTAGCTTTCGACGAGTATATGTCTAACCGCTTGTCCATGGCGCTCTCTTGAATCTGCACAGAAATATGGTGATTTTTTTTGAATAGAGTGAGCATTTTACCCTACAAAATACCACTCTTTATAATTAACCATTTTCGGATTTCTGATGTTCTATCATAATAAATTAAATATCGTTATTGATTTGATAATATATTCTACAATTAGAGCTTCCACGAAGAAAATCCCTTGAGCATTTTTCCTCGCAACGACGTGAGTTTTCACATGTCCTATGCGTTAAGCACAGCGTACGCGTTTGACAGGTCCATAGGATATTGAATGCCTGTGTGCACGTGAATAGGGAAAACTGGACAGTAACTGCATAGATGAGAAATGTTCTGCAAGTAATTTATGGCCAAGCTTTTCATATGAGAAACCGGGCTATCATCTTTCTCAACTAGCTTATGCAAAACAACTCCGTGCATTGTGAGTAAACTCTTCCTTATCTCACCATGCCAAGGACAGTCAATTACTAGTAATAGGGATGTCACACAGGATGTCATGATGTAGAGTCATGACTGCTGGTGTTTGTGTATACACTTGATGTACCTTTATTGACAACTTACTACGAATTGGTGATATTTTTAGCAATGACTGTACTGACTTTTGATGAGGAGTTACCGTGTTCAACTAGACTGAAAGTCTGCTGTTTGTAAGCGTGTACTGAGAAGGATTTGTCCAAATGTGTGGTCTGTCATTGAACGACTGTAATATTTTGCCTGCCAGAAAACAACAGAGGGCGTCCTGAATGTCAATATGTGACATCATAGGTCACATCATCTATACTCTGGAACAGACACAAATAAAAGGGAGCGTACATTGGGCATCATATTATCGCCGAAAGCATCCAAATCCTTGTCTTCTGGGTGCATCAATGACAGAATCATGGCTGCTATAGATTCAACTGTAGACATACCCAAACTTTCAATAGTAGTGTGCTTTGCCCCAACTCGACAGGATGACATAGTGAACAAGAATCTTTTCCATGAACAACTTGGAAGAAGCAATTTCTTCCATTCCAAAGCAGGACATACAGATAATCACTTGAAGAAACACTTGAAGAGTAGGCCATCATTCAACCTCTACCAAAGAAACGAGATGTTACTTACTGCAACGACAATCGTGGTATCACCCTTATTGATATAGATGGCAAAGTCTTTTCTACAATTCTGTTAATGAGAGTAAAGGATGCTCATGATGCCAGATTGAGAGAAAACCAAGCTGGGCGTAGAAAAGGGGATCTTTTCCACGACTAGATCTTTTGTCTAAATCAGATCATTGCAAAATGTGTTGACCAGCAGCTACATTGTCTGATTAACTTCGCTGACTTCAAAGCAGCATTTGATTCTGTGCACATAGCCTCACTATGAAAGATTTGACATGTATACGGCATCCCTTCCAAATCCATCAGCATTATTAGGAGCTGTTACCGTAATACAACCTGTGCAGTGAGAAGTAAAGGTTCCTTGGCAGAATGGTTCAAAATCATCACAGGGGTGAGACAAGGTGACATGATGGCCTCCCCTTCTCTCCGGAATTGGCATCGACTTCGAGATGAAACCACAGTAGATACACAAGGTAAAGGATTAATCCCGCAATCCCAGGAGAAGCTCCCGATACCCTCTAGTAAAATTACTTGATCTAGATTATGCAGATGATACTGCCCTGCTTGAGGAATCTAGCAAAATATGGCAACACAACTGAAGTCATTCGTAAAACTACATGCAAGCTGGGACTGGTAATGAGCTTCAAAAAGAATGAGCTTCTGCCATTTGGAAGAGCCTTCTCTCACAAACTCGCTGTCCTATTAGATGACAAGAGCAACATCAAAGTAGTTAAGCCCCTAAGTACCTAGGGGCTTATTGTAGTGCCGATGGTACAAATGCAAAGGAGCTCAATCATCGTATTGGCAGAGCAGCAGTTGCCTTCCGTGAGCTGGAAAAATCGACACCTCAATATAACTACCAAACTCCAGATATACAATGCATATATCTTGTCCACACGTTTGTATGAGCCTGAGTGTTGGGCTGTCAAAGAAACAGATGAGAATAGGTTTGGTGCCTTTGATATGAAGTGTCAAAGAAAAATTCTTAAAATCAAGTGGTCAAGACCCGGGGGTCAAGACACATCACATCAGAAATGAGGACTTCAGAGCACGACTAAAACAGCCAAAGTTAACTACCATTATCAGAAAGAGACGGCTTCAATGGTTTGGGCATGTACAGCGCATGGATAATACTCGCCTTTCACTGAAGCTGTATAAATGGAGACCCTCCCACGGACGGAGAAAACAAGGCAGGCCAAGGACAAGCTGGAAGGATGCCAAGAAAGATCGATCCCTGTTGATTCCTGACTGGTCCTAAGAGGCAGAAGCTACTGAACGAGACCGCATGCTATGGGTACAGCTCTTACGTCAGGTACTAAGTACAGAAATGCACGATGCTGCCTGGTAGAGGTAGGTATGCATGGTACCAAAACAATAAATATCATTTTAAATACAAATTTATTGAAGAAAAGTAATTTGGATTTGTTTTGTGTAAAAATGAATGTGCAGAGGACTTATACACTGTGAAAGATGTTGGTGGTAAAACAATAACATACTACCCTTCGGGCAGAAAAAAACCAGTCTGTTAGTGATCCATTCACTCACTGCAATTAAACATTTTGTAGAGCGCTATAAGGAAGGCAATTAACTTATTTGGGAAACCAAGAATACCATGCAGTGTCAAAGACCATCTTGCGTACTCTTCCTAAAGCTTGAATTTATCTTTCTTTTGTATACCGTATCGGAGAAATCACTGCCTTTCTCCAAACATCAGAATGTTTCAGAGTCACAAAATTTGTTACATAGCTGGTATCAATTCCTGTTTCACGTGGTGCTTTCAACTCCTCTACTGAAATTGAATCGTAGCTTTCTCTTTGCATCCTGGAGTTTAATTACACTGTTACGACTTGGATTTATGAGCCTCTTGCTCTCCTGAACAGATTTCTTTAGACCATTTCTCCTTGCATTACATGCATTGTTAATAAATTTACACTTATCTTTATTTCGCTAATCATGTAGTTATATTGATAATTATGCTTTTTTGATGGGTTGGTAAGACAGACATCTTTTCAAGTTTTAGTTGAAAAAAAAAAATATCAGCCGTATTGGACTCTGGGCGCCATATTGGATAATGCAAAATCACATATACTGGTACCCAGATACATCGTTCTAGACCTTATTAAATTTTTGATTTGATTTGATTTACTCCAACAATGTCCTGGATATCCCAAGAAAGCCTCCACAGGAAACTCATTTCCATTGTGGTTCATTTTATCTGGACGGAATTGAGACAGCCAGGGGTAATCACCCTACTCTTTTCGACACTGACTGTGATATACATGTACAAGTATGGCTCTCAGTATATGGGATCGACGGCTTAACGTCCCCTCTGAAGGACGTGGTATTATTGCGCTTCAGTTGCCAAAAGCCAACTGAACCATGGGGAGAGCGAATTGTAATTTTAATCAATACCTCGTATACAGATTTAAGAACCCGGTTAAATCTCAGCAAATTAAGTGGTCCCGCTGGGAATAGAACCGGGGACCTCCAGCACCAAAGGCTAAGCAGTGGGCTGGTGCGCCCACTGGTGAAATATTTTGTTACGGTCACCTTGACCAAGGCCAAAACCACCTCAAAACTACGGATTCAAACTCCTGAATAACTAGACAATACACTGTGAACTTGATTACAAATTTTAAAACAAAGTATTTATTTTAATTGTGTGTTTAAATCAATCGCAATCAAACATCAATTAGGTATCAATAATCAAAGATTAATCTATAATAAAGTTGTTAATTAATGAACTACTAGACTTACGACCTGGTGTGTGCCGCGACGTGGGCTGCAGCGAGATTACTGTTAAGATGCCGAACTTGCAAAGACTCCTGGCGAATATTCCAGCGCCAAAACTTTAATTTCCAATAGTGGGACGTGTCCACGGTCGACTTGTCCTTACTGAAGAAAATCAGCTCCTAATGACTCCCGAAGCTCGGAGGTCGACTAAATATAGAGTCCAAAAGTGCTGTAGCTTGTTTATCCTTGGATAACTCAGAGGCCACGAAATACGGAAACCGAGGATGGCTACACAATCGGACGAAACTGCTAGAGCTGAGACTACTATGAAAATGTCCACTATATGGAAGATTTGTACTAGACTGTGATTACTGTCACTGTCAACTTGGAAACTCTGCTAATAACTTGGAGCACGATGGTATTAAACTCTCCTTGGAGTAATGATGTTGTGATACTCTGCCTCATCTTCTCTCACCAGGGCTTTATATATCCTCTCAAACAATTCTAGAAGGATCTAGTCCTCTCTATATGAGTCATTTACTAAATATAGTCCATTACATCATAAGTCTGGAAATGCCTCTACCATTCCACATGTACTGTATAGATTTGGGATCTCATAGCAGCTACTCACTGATTATACAGCAGTGCGCCACCTATGGTCAGACTCCTACCACCTTGGGTTGATCTCCTAGACTCCAGAACTTTCTAATGAAATCACTAAGGTTCTAGACGCTTGTCCGGTTTTCTGTTTTCTTCTGAGATCTTCTGTTTCATTCTATTTGCTTCACACACACCAGTATGCACATAAACCAGGTATATTTTATATTATATTACTTAGACTAATTTATAATATTTTATGTGCTAATTTATGACTTAATCTTGCTCAAAGTGAAATAAATCATTGCTAATTCTTGGGGGTTGTAACAGTGTCAAATGGTTTCAAATATATACCAGAGTATAACATATTATTTGTATTTTGCCGGCCATTTAGTTTTTATGCTAATTACGAAAATTGATGAATTGCTCTATTTTAATTTGATGGTCTTACCAATCAAAAACCACGAAAAACAAAACTTAAAGGCTGTCTCAGAGATTTCAAAATATATTTTATTTTGTGTAGTAATTGAAAATAGTCATCAAGAACTAAAGATAGCTACCTAAAATGCACATAATAACAGTGCCATAAGATGTCGTGTATAACAAAAATTTTCGGATCTGGATTTTTATATCAAAGTTGTGATTTTCTATATGAAGGACTTCGATTTGAGTTGAGTTATTTCACACAGTCATTAGTGTATGGACAAACATATTAGGGCCAATCCATGTCAACGTTCGAGATGTGCACCGCAGCACGTCATGGAATTTTTTGTATGTGTAGTGGTAGACATTGATGGAATATGGAAATCGTGAAATTTTAAACGTCATAGTCCACCTCGTTTTCCCGCTAGAGCGATCGGAAGTTTAGGGGTGGGGGTCACCATCAAAAGTGCCGCCCGATGTAAAAGACTGTGTTGAGAGGGTCACAGATTTGTAATGGAACCCCCGCAACTTTGAAAATCATTATCTAGGGGTAAGATGTGGTGTAGAATTCAAATCTGGCATCCCAAAGTTTCATAGCTTATTTCCTTTTGGAGTTAATGATGCCTAAATATGCAACTTTGTTCATTCAGGGCCAGGTTTGGGGGGGGGGGTCTTAACTCCAAAAGTAAGAATTGTTGGTGTCCATCTTTTAGTCAATCAGAGTCACATAGTAGAACTTTCCACCAATACAATTATGAGCACATTAGACAAGTAATAAGTGAGGTACAGGACATTGAAAATGGCAATTGTAAATTTTTGGCACATTAACATTTAACACCCCCCTCACTTCATGTATGTTGAACATACATCATTAAAAAAATATTCTTGAAAGAACTAGCTTGGTGTCTTCATTTTTCACAACAAAATACACACTCAAAGTTACCACACAAAGGTATACATGACCCACAGGTCATTGTATATCACCATATACATTCTATGGGGATATCAACAAAAGTGCCTTGCGCTAAAACCCGGGGCTAAAAACAATGAAGATATCAAGATACCAAACTGGTTCTTTCAAAAATAGTTCTTTAACACTGTTAATGACGTAGCTTCAACATATCTGAAATAGGGGGTGGTGTCGTATGTTAACATTGATAGGGGGTATGTCAAAATGCAAAATTAGGATTTTAATGGGCTGTTAACTCACTTATTACTTACCTAATGTGCTTATTTTTGTGCTGGTAGAAAGTGCTGCTGTGTGACTCAGATTGACACAAAAATGGACACTAAAAATATTGTTACTTTAAGAGTTCTGACCTCCAAACTTGGTCTCAGATGAAACAATGTTGCATTTTTAATCCCAAGCAACAAGTAAAGGAGTTATCACATTTTTTTATGCCAGATTTGAATTCTACACCAACGAGTTTTGACAATGGATAGCCCATTATGTATATGCAATAAAACGCGATTTGTTTGAAAATTGAGTGCGCCCTCTTGGGAAATCTCTGAGTCAGCCTTTAAGGCTCATCCTTGCAGCTGTCGAACTACTTTTACTATCAATTCATGCACAAAAGATACTCAGGGTAATACAGTACACTCTTCTCACATGGCTACCTTTTATATTGGAGTTTGTACAAGAGCTGATGGGGGGGGGGGGGGGTGCCCTGGACCTAATTTGGTGGACTGCAGCACACAAATCATTGCCAACAATTTTCAATTTTCTGATGCTATAGTATTTTGACATTAACAATAAATCGAGTTTATAATTCTTCGTATTCATGATGAACCTCAATTATAATACCATTCCATATGCTCAACGAGAAGTCATTATTTGAATAACCAAAGGACCTCTCCGTCTTTCTTTCACCATCGCCGATGAAAAGTGTGTAGGTGTATTATCCATTTTATAGGGTAGTGCTATGTTTGAATGGAATGTTTTCGATCCATATGGGAATATCAACATCCTTCGAATATTAGATCTCTACATCTATATATTACATTTCCATTAGTAGACACAACTAGTCATTAAAATATCAATATTTATTAAATAAGTAATTTTACAATATAGAACTTGCAATAAAAGGCCACGCCGTTTTATTTTAATAGTTCAGCAGTGATAAATTAGGAATTAATAATGTCGAACAACGAGACATTACACACACACACCATGCCTGGGAAATATATTTAAGTGCAAACTACGCTGCAAGTGTAATTAAACTGGGCTTGTAAAGTTACACGATAGGCATATTATTTCGTATGCAATTAGAGATGCTGGTAGTTTGTTTTTCAAATGCAAAAAATATAAATATAACTTGTAAACGTAATTAAAATATATAATATATATATATATATATAGAGAGAGAGAGAGAGAGAGAGATAGAGAGAGAGAGAGAGAGAGAGAGGGCGATTGTAAACGTAATTGAAATAGTATATATATAAACAGGGTGTCCCAAAATAAATGCAATACTCGCAGTGGGTGCTATAATTTCAAAATTACTGAGAATTATTCAAATTTTATAACATATTCTGATTGTTTCGTACATCCTGTCCAGTTTTTGTCTGATACGGTTCTCTAGTTTTGAAAACAAAGGCTATTATGTAACACGCTGTCAAATTACCCCATTCCAAGTTTGCCTTAGATCGTTGAAACAGGTTAACCTTGAAAAGTGGAATAAAATGTCTTTCAACTACAAAATCTCCTGGTACTAATCCTGTCTGTTTTTAAAAATAAATTACCAAAATATTTGTCGTTATTGTTTTATTATATCCACGGTCTTTTATTGTCTGTACAGTATTTTGCTCTACTCATATTTAGAATAGTAACTTAGCCACTTGGCCATAATTTATCTCCAGTGGGTCTGACAAATCCGAGTAAATAATGTAGATTGTAGCGGAGGGATTAAATACCAAATGAATGGAAATGGTTGGGGCTATAATTTAAAAAAATATTTTTAAAATGTTGCAATGTTGCGAGATATCTGTACGGCCCATCCTTTTCTCAACATACTGTTCAAATTTCATCTCATTTGCTTCACTGTTTTTAGAACAAAGGCGATTACGTAGTAAGCCACAATTTAAGCCGTTCCAAGTTTGACTGGTGAATACACAATCAAGGCATGCCTTAATACGCAGGTGCTGTTTTTTGTTTTTCTCCTGTCTCTTTCATTATCCTTACTACTTAAGTTTGGTTCATTTAACCCAGTATAATTTTGTAAACTAAATATTTTAATATTAAAAGCATTTAAAGACAACATGTCTTTGACAAATAAGGGAAATGGTCTCTGTTTACAATGACAACTGACATTCTGTTTGATGTAACTCAAGTTTGGTTTCAGTGGTTTGTGTTGTTTGTTGTGTCTATCAAATGGTCCATATTATAAAATATTATATCATATGGTCTTCAACATCCATTCATACCATTTCTATTCATTTGGTATTTTAATCCCTCCGCTGCATTTTGCAATATTCACGCGGATTTGTCATACACACTGAAAATAAAACATTTAAGTTTGGCCAAGTCGCTAAGTTACTATTCTTAATATGAGTAGAGGCAAATACTGCAAAGACGATAAAAATCGCGGATAATACAATAACGACAAATATTTTAGTAGTTAAAAAAAAACAAAAGAAAGGATTAGAACCAGGAGATTTTTAAAATACATTTTATTCAACTTTTCAAGGTGAACCTGCGTCAACGATCTACCGCAAACTTGGAATGGGGTAATTTGACAACGGGTTACATAATAGCCTTTGTTTTCAAAACTAGTGAACCGTATCGAACAAAAATTGGACAGGATGTACAAAACAAGTTTGTCAATCAGAATATGTTAAAAAATTTGAATAATTCTCGGAAATTTTGAAATTATAGCACAAACTGCAAGGATTGCATTTATTTTTGGGACACCCTTATCGCAATTAAAATAGTATAAATATAGAACAGAGAGAATCACAGTCACACGGATTTTTTCTTGCACAACTGCAGTTTCAATGTTTTAATATCATCAGGTGCAGAGTTTCACCTTTTATTACAAAAAAAAGGAAACATGTAAACAAACGAAACTGTATTTGCGTTGGTGTGCGTATATACGGAAACGTTTATGCGTACGCCTGATACCAACGCGTAATCAGTTACGCTGAGAGTGAAATACGCATATAACTTTGTATATGTTTCAGCTATACATATTGAATACAAATTAAATACACATGGTAAGAGCAGGTTTGGATACAGAAATAAGAAGATTTCCCGTCGCTAAACGTTTATTTTTGTCATCTGCTTTCACTTTGTAAAGGGGTGCAGTGAATTTGGGCAGTGTCCCAGTGTTCAGTGCACACTCGTCAATATGTTTACTGAGTTTAATTTGACGGGTAATGATAAACGATGTGGCACGTGTAAGCATATCGTTGAATGCGCCAAGTTTACTTTCAAGAACAACAAAAGTTTTGAAATAAGATATCCATTGAATTGCAAAAGCAAAAATCTCATTTATGTAATAGATGTAAAGAACACTACATCGGCCAAACTGGGGATAAGCTTAATTCTCGAATCAGAGTTCATAAGCAACAAATAAGGGATCCCATTACACTTGGTACTACCACCTTTTTGTATATATATATATATATTATATATATATTGACTTTTACAGCACGGCATAGATAATAGCTTATAGGCAACACGCATATGAATGGTTTTAATGTATGTATGTTAATTTAGATTTTATCTCCTGTGTCCAATCATCAATTACTCAATCAGAAATCATGCTCCAAAATTAATAAACCTTTAAAATTTACTCTTTGGAAGCTTATACGTGTAATTATTACCATTTTTCTGGGGGGTGTTATTTATCTTTTGTTATTGCATTTTAAGCTACTTTATGAAATACCTCTTATTCACACCTGCAGGTCGAAGCTGGTAATTGAAAAGTGGAACGAGTTTTACAATTATGCAGGTAGACCTATTACACGGCCTTATTGATGACAGGAACCACGTGACAGCAACAGATAGCCATGGCAAATCCACGTAAATAACAGATGGTTACACGACAACAAAGCTCTATTCTGATATGCTATTTTGGGATTGTTAGGCTGAGATTTTGTAGAAATAAGGTTGTGAAGTTGATAAATATTGTGACTTTAAAGAATGTCCGCTAACTGCTCTGCATCATTGGAGGTGAAGTGATATTTTTTTTTCATCCGGACAAATGGAACAGCACAAAATATCACCAAGCATGCTTGTAACAGCACAATTTTAGTGAAGCGTTCGGTCAACAGCTGTTACATGCCAGACAGAATTTTGCCTATCATCAGCTTCTAATGTCGACATCAATAACCAAATTCCACTGAGAAGTGAGTGCTGTATACAACATGTGTATATGGGTTTATTAAATCTTGATAATTGAAGTGCGTTGACATTCGAAGGTATTTCCGGTAAAGAGAATATTCACAATCGGGCATATATGCTGTATTATGTATTTATTTGTTATTTTGTTATGCGGAGATAGGCGTCGGTATCAGTTCGCTAACGGTCACTACCAGTACAGTATGAATAATCGCTGAATAAAAGAACTGATTGCTACCACTTTATGGTTGATCGGTATCTAAACAATTCGAAAGTTTTTTCTAAATTCTTAAATTTTAATAGATTTGTTGTTCGATTTCCATTGTTTCACTATTCAAAATGATACCGGGAATCAAACTCTTAAGACAATTAAGTCGTCGGAAACCGATTTCCGATCATCATGAAAAGTCCGAACTTAAACGATGTTTGACGACCACGCATTTGACCGTACTAGGCGTGGGTTCAATGGTCGGTGCCGGTTTGTATGTATTAACAGGCGTTGTTGCTAAAAAGACTACGGGACCAGCAATTTTAGTCTCTTACTTAATTGCTGGCTTTGTTTCTCTGCTGTCTGCCATTTGTTACGCTGAATTCGGTTGCCGAATACCTAAGACTGGTTCAGCTTATATTTACTCTTACTTTTCCATAGGTGAAGTATGGGCATTTTTGATTGGATGGAATTTAGTGCTTGAATACGTTGTTTCTGCTGCATCAGTCGCACGAGCATGGAGTGGATACTTTGATCATTTGATAGGAGACAAAATACAAAACTTTACAATTGAGTTTGTATTAGGAGGCAAGCCATGGGAGGAACCGTTCATAGCAGATTACCCCGATATTTTTGCCGCCATCGTGTTATATGCCGTTCTGCTGTTCGTTATGTTCGGTGCTAATGTTTCAGCCCTTGCTACTGCTGCAATGTTATTAATTAACTGTCTCGTAGTTGCATTCGTTTTCATTGTTGGGCTGACTTACGCTGATTTTCGTAATTGGACAGATCATGGTGGATTTGCACCCTATGGAACCGGTGGCATTATTTCGGGCGCAGCTACATTATTCTATGCTTATGTAGGTTTTGACGTAATAGCAATTGCAGGCGAAGAAGCGTTAGATCAATCAACGAGTATCCCCCGCGCCACTTATTTAACGGTTACAATTGCAACGGTTTTGTATTTAGCAGTCTCATTCGCGCTAACACTCATAGTTCCCTACACAGAAATTGAAGAGAATTCGGCTTTTGCTTCAGCCTTTGCTGCACACGGTATTGCATGGGCACAGTATGTTGTTGGTATCGGTGCACTCTGCGGAATGTTTACAACCTTATTGGGTTCGCTATTTTGCTTACCACGATCTGTGTACGCGATGGCTAGTGACGGCATTATTTTTTCAGTTTTGTCGCGTATAAATGAGCGTACAAAAGTACCAATAATTGCTTGTCTAGTGTTTGGAACTATTTCAGCAATTCTTACTATTATATTTGACATTGAAGCTCTGGTAGAGTTTTTATCTATCGGAGTACTAATGGCGTACGCTATTGTGTCGGGCGCAGTTATACGGGTACGATACACTCCAATTGGTGCGTCGTTGTATTATATGGATGCCAGAAATGAAGACCCCAGTATATTTCTTAAAGAAAAGCGCAAATCCTCAGTGATAGAAGAAAACGGAAAGGCAGCCAAAAGAAACTTGCCAGTTCCGGGAACTTTGAAAGACGAATATAATCGTTTCAGTTTTTTAAGTCGTTATGGACCAGGCCAAGTGGTGTGCGGGTGTCTGTTGTTGAGTGTTTGCTTTTCAGTTCATTACCATCTTAGTTGGCACTGCAGCATGGGAACAGTTAAAGTCAGGGGCATGGTGGGCGTGGATTATCATCATCGTCTGTGCCTTTGTAGCTGTTGTAACCTTCATACCCATACCAATGCACCACCAAATAGAAATCAAGTCTGGATTTAAGGTGAGCCTATTTCGTTGTTTTAATCAATGATAACATTGTTTTGTGTATACTATATGCGTGTAATCTAATTTACAATTTCAACAATCTTTAAAACAATCTTGAACTTTCTTAAACAGGCTTTGCTTTAATTGAAGAGTCTCCCTTTTAATAAGCTTTAAACTTGACGTAGTTTAACTATCTGAGGTCTAACGGCTATTTTTATTAGTTATCCTGGAGTTATATTTAGCCAATCAGGGACATGGTAATAAAGATTAAAGGTTTGTACAGATATATTGTAGGTCTGTTTTGATTGGTAACTCAGAAATTATGGTGGGTAATATCAATATTCCGAAGGTTCGTTATTCCGAATTCCGAAGGTTCGCTATTCCGAAACTTAAAAAGGGTTTGCTTTCCGAATTCTTAAGAAAAGGGTTGGTTTTTCCAATTTTAAAAGTGTTCGCAATTCTGAATCTTTAAAAGGGTTCGTTATTGTTCAATTCCAACCAAAGGTCATCCTGGTACCCAAAAAATTAAATTCATGCTGGAACAATAAGAGAAAGAGAGCTTAATGGGATGTGCCAAATTATTTTGAATATGATCTTAATTAATTTCTTGACTCATTTAGTGCATTTTAAAAAAAAATTATGGATTTTTCTCCCCCATTTTGTTCAAATGTGATTAAAAGTGGAAGAAAAGAAGTTCATCATAAAGACTTTAAGTAGGTATTAATAATGTCATTTAGTTGTTTTTAGACAAATGAGGTGCTATAAAAGTGATATCAACATTTATTTTTTTGTTTTGAGTAGCTTGTTACACTGCAGTGCCCAAAACGGGATTTCCGTCATTCCGTTACCAAAAAATACCATATTTTTAAATTATTTTCAAAAGTTGTGATAGGAATGTAAACAAAGTTCATATTCAAAGTAAGAATTGGTAGCTCAACAATAATGAGCCATTTTTCACTTATATCCCTTTTGTTCATTAATTACACGTAATTAAAGTGCCTCATTCAGTTACCAAATCGGTAACGGAATGACAAATCATCGAACTGGGTGAAAAAAAAGTTTTCTTACAGACCACCACCGATGGCTTCAGAATCACTAAACAAAAAGGTAAAAAACAATATCCCATATAGGTCCAAACAATAATGAGCCATTTTTTCACTTATATCCCTTTTGTTCATTAATTACACGTAATTAAAGTGCGTCGTTCCGTTACCAAATCGGTAACGGAATGACAAATCATCGAACTGGCGTGAAAAAAAAGTTTTCTTACAGACCACCACCGATGGCTTCAGAATCACTAAACAAAAAGGTAAAAAACAATATCCCATATAGGTCCAAACAATAATGAGCCATTTTTTCACTATATCCCTTTTGTTCATTAATTACACGTAATTAAAGTGCGTCGTTCCGTTACCAAATCGGTAACGGAATGACAAATCATCGAACTGGGTGAAAAAAAAGTTTTCTTACAGACCATCACTGATGGCTTCAGAATCACTAAACAAAAAGGTAAAAAACAATATCCCATATGACCAATAATTTTTTTCCTACTTTTTCAAAAAATATCTGACACTTGGTATGTTTCCAAAACATGCCTGCAGAATTCAGCAATGGCTTAAATGGCTGTATTTCAAACAGTCGGTATGCCTAAAATAATAAAAATATTAAAACATTTTATTTTCTCAATAATTTGAAAGACCTGATGTAACCATGCATCAACTTAAAAAAAATTGCACCACCATCTTTGTGGTGAGATTTGGCCTCCTGAATTTAGGGCACTCAAAGAAATTTTGTACATGTTTCTATGGGAGGACATTTTGTCATTCCGTTACCGTCAGCAATTTTTTTGGGCAGCAAAAGCCTGAAATTATTTTTGGGAAAAACATCAACAATTTGAGACTTTTAACTTTGGTCCAAATTCGCTGAAAGTTTTGCCAAACTTGGTGACGTTTTAGCTTAAAATTACTGATTTTTGCTAACAATCTGCCATTTTTTTCTGGAGCAATCCCCGCTTGGCGCTGCCGCTGACTGGGTATACTGGGTAAAAATGGTACTAGTGACTGTTCTAGACGAAGGGTCGATAAATAATAAATTCGTAAGAGAAAAAAAATCACACAGCGAATCTTAAAGAATAGATATTGCTTAAAAGCAAGGCTTCCTTGGTGTTCTTCCTTTTCATAATCAGGACGTTTTCATAAGGTATTGCTGCTGGCAATATATTTTCCTCAGTAATATTTATATTTTCTAAATTACAATGAAAGCCGTTTTCAAAATTGGTAAAATACATTGGATTGACTCTGAATTTGGTTTGTTGTTTTATTTCCTTTCAGGTTCCATTTTCTCCTTGGCTTCCTGCCCTAAGCATTTTGTGCAATATCTTCCTAATGCTTCAGCTCAGTTACGTCACATGGATTAGATTCGCTATATGGGTATCTATTGGTAAGTAACAAAGCACAATACTCCTCTACTCATCTCTATTACCTGGGATGAATATACCTATGTATTAAAAGAAGTTCATTGGCTCCTATAGTAAATCTAGTAACTCCATAGTTTGATAATATAGGGTTGAATAGTTAATTATCATTTATGGCAACGCCATCTTGGATTTCTCAAAATGCTTAAGGATGCCCAGGTGGCACCGGCGCTTCTTATTCTAAACAACCTAATCTATCATTTTCAGCAAAAAAATTGTGTCCATACTCAACTTTACGGTCAGGCCATAACTTGGACCATATCTCTCCGACAAGAGGCATTCTAGCTCGAAGGCACTCCAATTTGGATGCCTCAAGGGAAAGATTGTTTTCTCCTCGTATTTAACAACCTTGAGCATCAAGTAGTCAATTCAAATCAATCAAAGAGGGCAAGTAGACGGTCGGGCATGTTTTCTTTGCTGTTGCTTTCTAGGTCACCTCAGGGCGAGGGGGCAAACCAATTGAAATTCATACAATTATTCAAAATCATATAACCGTCTGTTGCCCCAAAAAACTGCACATGTTATTGAAAATAAATAAAAAAAAAAAAAAACAATGTCACTTCAATTGATTTCCCCCAATATCAGTGACCATTAGATACGCTAGACTTCAGCAAACATTTGAGCTAAAGATATTCAATTACCGGCCCGGGGTGCGGTGTAGAAAAACACTTCAGATTCCTTTTCATCTGGGATTGCAGGACCATTGTTATATTGTCTCGCGCGTTTGAAAAGACTCAGTTGTTACCACCTCTCCGATTTAGACGAAGTCTTTTTTTAATGACGAAAGCGCAAAAGAATTGTCCTCATTCGCAAATAAATAATCTTGAGCTTCTATAGTGCGTGTTAAATTAACTTTGTCCATGTTTTCATCATTTATTCGAAAAGGAAGAAAGACAAACAAACATCATGCCAGGATGTTGCTGGGCAAGCTTGACCTAACAACTTTGTGCAGAATTAAAATCCGTAACTTTACTTAACTTCATTTGTATTCAATTACCGCGCTTTCAGAAGAAAAGTTAGGGTCAACGACCTATATCATAAGTAAACTTGGTTAGTTATTGTGAAAGAGGACGGGTATTTTGTACTCAACCCGAATCGTGGAGGTGATAACATCTGGCTATAGCAATGGCTCCGCAACCGGGCACATGTAATATCTTAGTTAATGGTTTGCTGAAGTCTATACATATCCATTGGTCACTGATATTATGAATGAGAAATTGAGGTATTTTTAAGAAAATATGCAAGTTTTATTTGGGGCAACAGACGGTTATGTCATGTTAATAATTTATCAATAATTTTAACACGGGTTTTGTCTTATCCCTTTGAAGGGATTATGGAAATTGTTATGCAGCTTGTTATTTGGTCTACGCCCCATAGTCTAAAGGTGGCCAGCGAGGTTTTTTTGAGGCGCTGAACCGTCGGCAGTGTATAAGATCGATCGAGCGGCCCTGCTTTGAGCCCCGCGAGAGTCGGATTCTTGATTCACAGATATCCTCGAGAAAAAGTTTATTCACAAATCTCTGAAGGGATATGGAATTTGTTATGCAGCTTGTATGGCACGCTAGAGCAGACATAAAACGTCGAGTTTGCAACGCTTTGCCGGCGAGTTTGCAATTTCGCCACGCCATGCCGGCGAGTTTGCAGTGGCGACGCCATGCCAGCGCTTTGCAAGTTGGCCACGCAATGTGGCCGGCGAGTTTGCAATTGGCCACGCCAGGGCCGGCGAGTTTGCAAGTTGGCCAGCCTCCGTCGAGTTGCACGTTGGGCCACGCCATGCGCGATTTGCAAGTTGGCCCCGCCATTCCGGCGATAGTTGCAAGTTCGCAACGCGATGACGGCGAGTTTTTATTGGATTTTTATTTATTTTTATTTTTTATATTTATTGATATTTTGATATTTATTTATATTTATATAAAGTCATCTTTTATTTCTATTTTTTGTATTTATTTATTTAGTTACTTTTTATGTATTGTTTCATTTATTTTTTGTTATTTCTTTTATTTTTACTTAAGTCTTATATTTTTTATTTCTATTATTATGCACTGTTTATTCTAAATGTATTTAAATACACCGAAGGTATATAGAATATAAATTAAAGTATAAGTAAATAGAAATAAATCAAAATAAATAAAGAAATAAATCAATGATACACAAATTAAATCACAAAAAACTAATCATACATCAATAAGATAACTTTCTAAAATATAAATAAATTTAACTATAACAAATAATTAAAAAACAAATATTTTTGTTTTTTTAAACCTTATAAATAAAAAATAACTAAATAAAACTAAAAAAGATACACTTTAATATAATAAATAACTAAATTAAAAGTACCTTTTTATATAAATATAATAATAAATAAAATAAAAGATAACTTTAATCAATATAAATAAAAATATATATAAATAAATATAAAAAATAGTAATACAAAAAAAAAAAAAAAAAAATGCAAAATAAACACTCACCGGCCGTGGCGAACTTGAAAAACTCGCCGCCATGGCGTGGCGAACTTGCAAACACGCCGGCATGGCGTGGCGAACTTGCAAACTCGCCGGAATGGCGTGGCGACACTTGCAAAACTCGCCGGCATAGCATTGCGAACTTGCAAACACGCCGGCATGGCGTGGCCAAGTTCACTTGCAAACGCGCCGGCATGGCGTGGCCAACTTGCAAACTCGCAGGCCATGGCGTTGCAACTTGCAAAAACCGCCGCATTGGCGTGGCCACTTGCAAAACTCGCCGGATAAATGGCGTGCCAACTTGCAAACTCGCCGGATGGCGTGCGCCAAATTGCAAAATCGCCGGATGGCGTGGCCAATTGCACTCGACGCGGTTGTCAAAATCGAAGTTTTAGTTCGCTTTAGCCGTGCCATTAGCTGTTATTGTTACCGCCACATAGTCTAAAGTGTGTATTGCCGAGCCCGGTTTAGTGCGCGACGGGAGCGAGTACCTTACAGAGTATAAGATTTCGATTCGAGACGGCCCTGCTTTGAGCCCCGCGAGAGTCCGGCTTCTTGATTCACCAGATATCCTTGAGAAAGTTCAACAAAACTTCAGTTATTTCCGATCTTGGGCATTCTTTTTAGGAGTCACACACGTGACTATCTTTTTTTGCCACTCATGACCGATGCGCGTCGATACATTGGTATAATTTAAAAATATTAATAATTTTCATCGAAAACGTAGTGTTTTTTTGAAATGTTACTATTTTTCCATGATCGAAATTTGGTAGTATTTTGTAAATTACTATTTTTGAGATCGAAATTTGGTAGTATTTGGTAACCTTCAAATTCTTGGCAGTTTTTCCTGTAAAACACCGTGCACGTAGTTTTTTATGGTTTAGGGGCTCTCGATAATATTTAGCATCGTGTACGAATTAGCTGGAAAACATACAATTACTGTCCGCCACAATCCTTTTTCCCCATTTACTGTTAGGCGACTAAATAGCGAGCGTACTTTTGATGCATACTTAGGTGTTTTTGGGCGTTTCGTTTACATAGTATCATGGTATGTCTAGTGGGAATGCTGGCGTATTTTTGCCACGGGAATTGTGGCTTCTGAACTGTACTGTGTTTGCCGGCCATTTGTTTTGTACGTATTGACAATGTATTCATGTAGACTATAACTTTCTGCTAATTCCTTTTCGCTTCGTCAAAACTACGCCAGCATTCCCGCCAGACAGAACCATAACAACGCACCGGGGAATTAACTTATATTAAACCATTTTAACGTGTATTTCAATGGGAGGATTATTTGGTGGTGTGCGCCCTTCTAACCAGTCTTGCAGCTGTGTCTTCTTGTAACTGAATACGAAAATCATGTTCATAATTTCATTCGTCGGTTGCTTTCAATATAATCCACAAACATGCTTAACAATCAGAAAATCGAAAAAAATCATCAAACATCTTATTTTTGCATGTCTGCAACGTATAGGTATCCTAACATACCCTACAAATGATAGGACCAGAAGCACCCAATAAGGACAAAATCTGATATTTTAGGCATTAGTGTCCGTTCGGACACTTCCTACAACACGTTAATGAACGGAGATCGTATCTTTGAAACACTGCCGTTTTCTTCCTTTTCTGTCAATTCTTCAGTTGGAAAAAAGTAACTTATGAGAATTCTACAGGCTTGTCCTTCACTTTTAAGCTATTCCTGCAAATTTCAAATATTTTGATTCTTTCGGATAAATCACTGATAGTGTCTTTAAAAAATAAATAAAAACACTACTCCAAACAGATTAACTGCAAATAATACAAAGTTATTGACCAAAAATCTGTATAATGAATTACTCCATTGAGAAGCACTGAGTACACGGTACAAAAAGCTACTACTTTATGAGCGTTACCAAATTTCGACGCACCAACGGGGCAACCAATCTGGCGAGGGTGGAGTCCTTGTTTTGGTTAGGTTTGGGCAAAACCTAACCAAAGGTAATGTTTCCACTTTCGCTGGATTAGTTGTTTTGTCGTACGAGGCGGGTAAAGTTCAGTCACCTGTGTGACTTCCCGAAGAATAGTCTTCTTGCAGTTTGATGTTACGAGCTAATGATTATATCGCAGACCCATAAGCCACTAAGCTGTAATTTCCGTCCGTTTACGGACAAAATATACAAATTGTAAATTCCTTACAAGTATGATTGAATATGCACGTAAGACTAGGCCCACATTAATTACTAAACGGTTATGACATAAAATTATTTTTTAGGAAAGTCAGAGAGGACGATGTTGTGGTGCCCCTTTCTTTGGATGCCGAATATTATTGTCCAGAAGGGTTTTAAGGCTTATTTTAAATGGAATTGTTACATGTGCCAAATTATGCATTGTGTATGTAAAAACTGCTTTCAATCAATATCTATTGAATACAATACACTCTTGATTATAATTAATCAACAGGGTACACTAGGTACACGTCCATCTGGAATTTTCTTCTTAAGTAAAATATTTTGGGTGCTAAGTAATAATATGAAGCACCCTGTAAGAAATGTTTTCGTGCTTTCGAGTTTTGTGATCATGGAATGGAGCGGGGACCCGAAGATCAGCTAAATCCACAATCTACTTTGTAACATTCGTATTGAAGGCTCCTTGCTAAAATTTTAGTTGTTTTCTCTTTCTTAAAGGTCTATTTATATATGCCGTTTATGGCTATAACCACAGTGTTCAGGGACAAATAGAAAAAGCCAACACCAGTGTCAGTTACAGAGTTCTTCAAGACAGCAATTCCTCTGAGGAGTTTACAGGCGCACTGTATGGGACGATAGAAAGGCAACAACCTGACAGAAAAGCGGATAGCTTGTACGAAGACGACCAGACTGACCAAAGTACAGACTTCTAAGATCAACTAATACAGTTATTACTTTCGGCTTCATTTTCCGTTACCGCGGAACAAACACTCACTAGACAAAAGTATTGCAACATGAAAAAAAAGGATTTCATAATCACAAAATGATTTCAAATTGTAAAATCGGTTCTTAACCACATATGACGATTTGAATGTCAAAGTTGTGTTTTTCAAACGGATTTTATCCCCAGAATCCTAGTGTGTAACAAACATTTGATTGCCATGTTCCCTAAATATGGCGGATTAAAAGAACTGGCGATCGCTAACTTGTCGATTGCACTCCAGAAGGAATACAGACACAGGAACGCCACAAATGACTCCAAAAAACAGCGACTAAGTGAATTGACAGGTTGTTTAGGTTACCTCTAAATGTTTACGCGAGAAAAGTGTAGTGCTTTTGTGGACCGGAATGAGATAATGTCAATGGGAAGATGAGAACAATTCCGTCACTGTTGGACTCATGAAATAGAATGACAAGAAAGTGGTCACATGATAAATTGAAAAGAACTTTTTAATCATACCGTTGACATTATACCGTTTGTCATGGAATGTGAATATGTATTCAGACATGATGTGCACAAACCACGAATTCTATCATTTCAAATTGCATTTCGGATGTCTAAAAATGTTCATTTTTTAAGACCACTGTCTGCTATTGACGCTCTCTCATTTCCACGCTATTAACAAACACTACACTTTTCTAGCATAAACCTTAGAGTAAACGCTAATAAACCCGTATATTCAATTAGAGGCTATTTTAAAAGAACCAATGGTACAATTTGAATCATTTTCTGATTATGAATTTTTTTTCTTGATGTTGCAATACTTTTGTCTAGTGTGTGTAGTTTTCTTCTGTTGGATCAGGGGCGTAAACAGGGGTTACTTGTCAGAGGGGCAAATAACCGGTTTTGAGGCAGATTTTCCTGGTGAAGGTGAAAATTTCCCGGTGAGCAGGCAAAAAGGCCGATTTAGTACGATTTTAAAGCTTTTCCCCCGTCAAAGCTCTCTGGGGTGGCAACTCCCCCTCCACCCGGCCCTGTCTGGTTACGCCAGTGGTTGCGACAGAATTAAGCGACGGATTGCACGTACTACATAATTTGTCAGAATACTCATAAAAATGATATCCACGGAATTTTCCGACCTTTTGAACGGGTTTGAAGTTTATGAATTAAGCCCGATACGAGCTGTGATAATATGGTGAATCAAATTTTAAAGTCAATAATAATGATTATTTAGATTTGAATAGATACAACAATTGTTCAAATAGTAAATGATATAGACAGCTTTAAGCTTTATCCGATTTGGGTTAATCCTCTTCTACCGAAGTTGGGGGGGGGGGGGGGGGGAGGAGCGCTATCCATCACTTTGGGACCACCCTGTACCTTACCTATACCGGTTTGGATGTTTGTTTTTGTATTAAAAGGAGCGTGAAATGTCAATTGACAATTAAATTAAATAATTTGGCAACGGCATCTGAACTCCAATCCAGCACTTTTTTTAAGTTTTGAGATCGTACCTATAAGTTAACCATTTACATTTTCCCAACCGTACTCTGTAAAAACAGTGATTAGAAAAATGAAACCCTTTCTACACAAACGCCTCGTTGAAAGGAACATTTCATCTTTCAACTCATGAAAATATTCTTACCATTGCACTCATCAACTTTCATTGTTTGTATACTATTTCAAAACGTGAACCCAGTCTGGATTTGGCCTGTGGCGCATGAATGGCGACCATAGTGACCATTTCTTAAAATGCCGCCATTCTTATTTTCAATGCCCATTATATCGGTTAATAATACTGACAGGAGCTTATGATACTGATAGGAGATCTATGTGTTAACCTGGGAGCTAGCAGACTTTGTAACACATCTCAAGTACAAAAGGCTTGAGTGTTTTAAATGTGCTTACTGCCTGAGAGGGACCCCTGAAACGTGATTCTAAACTCTTTGTATGCGGCAGGCGAGTATACTCGCTCAAAGATGAATTTGGTCAATTTTGGTATTTTCTTGTTATAAATTTTTCAAAAGTATTTATTTTCATGAGCATATTCAGAATCAGCGTGAAAATGCATTTAAATGAGTCCAAAATTGTCCTAGCCTTTGTTGTTCGTTTTTATATGGCATCGAAAAAGACCTACAAATATTTGGAAAGCCTTCTCAAAAGCCACTACTGACTTACGCGTTATACCTTACCTTATACAGAATTGCCCAGCGTGAAAAGAGTCCACACACCATGAAATTATATATGATTATATAACAACAGAAAGCTTTTGATATAAATAAAACGAGGAACACATGTTTTAATTTCAAACTGCTACAGGTAAGTCACAATTACAGTGAAAAGATTACTTTCCTAGACCCCCTATAAAACAAAACAAAATTCTTCAAATTGGGCGATGTGCCTGTGACGTAAATAAGTGACGCAAAGGCACTTCCGGTCAATAGATCATGTACTAAACACACGCACAACTGGTTGAAATCAGTTTCGTATGTCTTTCATCTTCAACCTAAATGAGTGGAAGTCCAAGCCCGAGTCCAAGATATCAAGATGAGAATTAGAATTGGGATATTCTCCGGGGATATTCATCGTCGCGAGGTAGACCTAGCTGGGGTATTTCCCGGTGAGGACACCGGCGAAAGTCAAGGAGTGATTAGTTGTGCCTGCCCAACTCGATGTATTTTGTTAATTTATCGCGGTGTTCTCTGTTACTGGCTAGTTGTTTATTTTCACCTGTCTTTACTACTCACTCATCGCTTCTTCCTTATCCTCGGCTTTTCTGCCATTTTAATGATTTATATAGCCAATTCGGGATTCTTAATAAATATCAAAAGACTGAGCGTGAAACCTGTTGTTTGTCGTTTGCGGGTTTGGCCATTTTGTGACCCTACCTAGGTGGCCCTACCAAGGTGACCCCACCTTAACATGGTCCCAATACAAACCTACACGTCACCCTGACACAAAACAATAAATATTTACATAATAAAAAGGAAAATAGATAAAATCGTTGACCCAATATAATTGTCCGTAGCCCATTTTAGGAATTTACAAGATTATTATTTTTTTTTTTGGTTTTATCGGGTTTTAGTCTCAGAGCCGCTTACCACAGAAGTATGTTAGCGTGTGCTTTTAAAGCGATTTCCAGTTATGGGCGCACACAACACTAAATCACCCGCATCTCATGTAATGATTTTATTTCCGGTAAAAAGCACAGCTAATGTTGAGATGTTTACGGTCCTGTGCGAGATTTCTGAAGATCTGTAGTGCCATATCATATTTCAAATAAAAGGAACACGTGTCTTAAACACATATTGGATACGATGAAATTGTAATTTTTTGATTTTCACGGAAAAGTAAGCAGTCGGTGTATGAAGATTGCGTAAAGGAGTTTGCAGGCTCGAAAATGGGTGGAAAATGGCACGGTCGATATTTAGGGTCTCGTATCGGTAAAACGAATCGGAAGACCCATACATTGAAACATGAGGTTAAAGTTCATCGATTGCAATCTCATTGATATATACAGTTTAGCAAAGTGTTTTGCAGCTTCAGTTGGAAATCTCGCTTTCAAAAAAGGTATATTTGCGTGTATTTCAACGGGACAGTTATTTATGGTGTGCGCCCTTCCTAGCTAACAATATGACGTTTGTTAAATCGTTTTAAAAACGTACAACTTACGTTTTCTGGACGTTTTGATAATACGTTTTAAAAACGTAGTTTTGTGGAGGTTGAGGTATTTGACCGTTTTGAATGAAAACGTAATGGAAAACGTTTTAAGAACGTAAAGACGTGTTTAAAACATTTTCCAAAAGAGGTGCAGGACATAAATAAAAATCTAGAAAGTACTGCCCGTAAATTGAACCATGAACGTTTTAAGGACGTCTTACAAACGTGCTTAAAACCTTATAAGAATGTTGCGATTTCGTTTTTCTATATGTTGATTTTGTGAGTATTTTGCAAACGTTATTAGGACATTTTATTACGTTTTGGTAGAGTCATGGGACGTTTTAAAAACGTTTTTAGAAGGTCCTATAAGACGAAGATGAATATGTAATAGACTTATTCAGAACATAGCAAAAAAGTTTTAAAAACGTTTTTACAAGGTCTTATTAGACGAAGACGAAATGGGCCAATCCAGAACCTAGCCAAAACGTTTTAAAAACGTTTTTACAAGGTCTTATAGACGAAGATGTAATAGACGAATCCAAACCTTGCCAAAACGTTTTTAAAACGTTTTTACAAGGTCTTATAAGACGAAGACGTAATAGACGAATCTAGAACCTAACCAAAACGTTTTAAAAACGTTTTGTGTTGGCTGGGTTCTTGTCTCCCGGAGATTAGTCTCCGTTGAGCATCGAGTACAGAATTAAAAAAACTGTTTCGCGTCTGACGCAATGTGCCAATCAAGTTACAGTGCGCCGTGGTTGGCCCGTGTGTGCATGTCGGCGTGAAGGACGTCAGTGTTGTATATCATAAAATGTTTTATAAATCCATTGCAATTTTTTGTAGTTTTTGAGTGTTGCATGGAGGTGTGTGTGCGCGCGTGTGTGTGTGTGTGTACGTACGTGTATGTCTGAAAGTTTCGGTTAACCTTTTTCAAACTTCAACCTTAACTTCAATTGCCACCAAACTCAAGTCATGGTCCACATAGACACTTGCATGTCACGGTGGGGTTAAAATCACATCAAGGTCATTAGAGGTCAACTTGTGCAGAGAGTGAAGGAAAGGTGGATCACGAAAGCAGGTGACACTGGAGGTTCCTTGTATATTGATGCGTACTGACTCTACAAAGTTTGTAATTTTTCAAATGCAATTTTCTCAGAAACGTTTTTCATACTGCCAACATTTTACATGCAAACTAGTACGATAATGCGACGTAGCTGCAATTCAATGAGTGCAATTGGACTGGTAATCGACGAACTGGCTAACCTACCACATGGAATCAGACATTAGATGAATGACATTCAACTCGTTAGTAAGTGGAAAGCTCCACCTGGATCGTATCCTCATAGCAATTTTCAACGGGATCTTATATAGTTCAACTGTGATAGTTAAACCAACATGCCAAAGAGGACACTGTATAAGCTCACTACAAGAGCCATTGAATCCATTCCAGCGCAGAAATTGTTACTTGTAGTAGGAGATTTCAACGCTAGGATAGGACTGGAAGTTCTCTCGCAGCGAAGTAAGAACGAGAAAATGTTTTTAAAAAGTTGGATCTAGCATATAAAAGCTTCTAAAAACAGCTAATCAATGCAAGAACATAATTTTGCAATAAAATGGGAACGCTCTGGAGGTAGCAAGTATCAGCTGGACTACACATTAACCCGAAAGGAACGGATGAGCAGAATTCTGAATGTAGAGGCATACAACACTTTTGCCAGTGTGGGCTCAGACCATAATTATGGTCTAGGCACGGGTTAGGTAATAAGTCTCAGGTAAAACAAAATGGAGCCTAGAAAGACTCGGCAAGATAGGAGTGACCTCCAAGAGCAGCACATAATTGAGGTGCGCAACCTCAACCTCTTCAAAAATTTAATGCATGTGCTACAGACAATGAAAATATGCGTATCAACAAAGTACAGTTGAAGAGGACAGGCACATGTATTATAACCCTCGTATAACAGAGCCACTTTTTTGGGTGTTAGGTTTCCTTATTAAACATGCAATACTTCAAAATAAATTTGGTGTCACGGATAATTGTTATTTTACGATTTTGCTGGCCTACCAACAGGAGAGCACTAAAACTTTCTGTTTATATAAAACTAGTCATTTGACATAATTTAGAGCCCCAAACCGCATGGAAATCTGATATTCCTAACCTTTTTAAGTTTCTACACTGTCTGGTGCTTGTTTTTGCATGAAAAGGAGCAGAAAATATCAATTCACACAAATCTTTTGACATGCTCTTTCTACGGTAGATGTGAGATAAGCTTGATAAGAGGAAGCTGGAAGAGGGATGGGGAGGATGGAATACAACCTAAAGAATTAAAGCGGTGCGAAGATCTAGATTGAATTATTGTTTAATTTTTGCATCAGGGCAGTGGTTGACGCCCACATCCTTCTTCTTTCCTTAATGCATGATTTTCTGCCTTGCTGGTTCGACCGTCCTTGTCTTTACTGGCTGTCTTGTATGTAAATATTTCAGATCTTGTTTGACATTGTCCTTCTATCAATTCTTTGTTCTTCCTCTTGGTCTTTTCCCCTCCATTTCTAAATTCATAACACCTTTTGCTGAGTGTTTCTTCTTCCATCCTTATCACATGGCCATACCATTCATGTATGATCATCTTCTCGCACTCTTTCCTCGTTGATATCATATATCCTAACTCCACCCTGATATTCTCACTTCTCTCTGTCCTTAAGCGTTACTCCTCTAACCCTTCTTAACAGTCTCATTTCAGTTGCGTCTAGAATCCTTTCATCCTTACTCTTCATTGTCCATGATCATGGACCATATAGCAGTATTGGTCTGATGATGCTATTGTATACTTTTGCCTTCAGCTCCTGGCATTCTTCAATCTCCAATAACACCTGCCCGTTCTCGCCACTCTGCCCATGCTGCAGTAACTCTTGCCCTCGCAGCTACCTCTGATCCACTTTCTTCACACAATGTCACACCCAGGTGTTTGAATTTATTCCTCTGCTGCAGGGTTGACACCATTTTCGATATGATGAGTTGCCTTCGTTACTTTCCTACTAACCATCACTTCCGTCTTAGCTGTATTTATGTTCCTTTACTTTCCATCCCGTTTTGCCAACTGATTCACTTGGATGGTAAATTCTCATAGTTCTCGGGGGGACATTTCTCTTCCTCGGGTACCAACATTCCAGGTGTCTTGGAGTCCTATCATATGCCTCCTTAAGGTCCACAAAGGTGGAAAACAGGTCCCTGTTGAATTAAAGGTACTTTTCTTTCAGCTGCTTGATGATAACTACAGCACCTGTTGTTCCCTTGCCTGGACTGAGCCAAAGTGCATACTATCAATATCAACGAGCGAGCGTAGTCTCTTCCCTAGGATCTTCCCTGCAACTTCATTGCATGCTCAAGTAGCTTAATCCTCTGTAGATTTCCCATTCTAGTGGATCACCCTTCCTCTTAAAGTTGGTAACAATCTCACTCAGCTCCCACTCTTGCCAAGGTACTTTAGGGAGGTCTGCTGTTACCCCTGAGGTTCCCGCTGCTTTCCCGCTTTTCATGTTCTTCAAAGCTTCGCTAATTTCCTCAAGCGATATATCTTGCACTGGACCTTCTACTGGTGGACACTCCTCAAGCCTATCACTATCATTCTATACTTTGAGCAGATGGTTAAAATACTCCATCTTTCGTTGATCTTCACCTCTTCCGTTAGCAGTTCTCCATTCTGGTTCTTAATGACTGGTACTTCACCAATATCCTACCTTTCCTGTGCACGATGTTTTGCTACCTTTTATATCATTATTTCTCCTTTTCCATGTTGGCATACCAATCTGCCCATGCTTTTTCTTTGGTTTTGGCCACAACTCTCTTACTCTCCCTTTTTGCTACCACGTACGCTTTATCAGTTCTTCACTATCATCTTTTTGACAAGCTTTGAATGTCTTCCTCTTTCATTTTGTAATAAGTAAGTTGCTACTTCAATGGACTTTAGGGCTCTCCAGCTCTCCCATACATATGACTTATCATATCTATCTTTAATCTCTCCATATCCTCTTACTTTCTGTCCTTTTAGTGTCCAGATCATGAACCTCTTTCTTGTGTCCGGCTTCTTTACTTTCTCAGAACTGCAAATACCAGTCTACGCTGCGTCACTACTTCCTCACCAGGTATAACCTTGCAGTTGTTTATCATCTTGAAGTCAGCTCTTCTTGTCATCACAAAATCTGTGTTGCATGACAACCACTTTTGTAGGTGATAAGATTTTTATCTGACTTCTCATACAAGGTGTTTACAATGGTCATGTACACAATTTGGACACATTACAGACTCTTTTCCCCTCTTTATTTCTTTCAGCATATCCTTTTCCACCATGCACTTGCTGGAATCCACCAGTCCCCACATGTCCATTTAGATCAGCTCTTATCAATAGCTTTTCACTCTGTTTCACACTAAGGATCAGCTCCTCAAAACTACTTTATAAATATTTCTTCACTTCATCTGTTTCCCCAATTTGGGGGGGGGGGGTCATATGCTGATATGATGTTATATACCTCTCCTGATATAACCAGACTCACCATCATCAGTCTGTCTGATGTGCGTAACACATCAATTACTCTTTCTGTATATGAAGAGATCATTTCCAAAAGGTCCTAAATCCACTTTCCTAATTCTGAGAAAATAACAGTTTTGTAAATAATTCATTATAATTTTGTTGTCAAAAAAAAAAAAAAAAAAAAACACACGTAGAAGCAGAAAAAAAAAAACAGTTTCACTCTCTGATTTTTACAGGGATTTCTCACACACACCGTAGACTATGGAAAAAATGGCAACTTTGGCCATGTTTCTATATCACATTTAGAACTCTCACAGAGAAAATACAAGAATATTCCACCAAATTATAGCTAACGCTACCAAATAAACATATGGTAACAAGATATTTTTAGTTATGATCACAAAGCGTAAAGTGCATGACCAGCGTGAGATGCTGAATAGTCGGTGCAACTGCCCGGGGGCGGGGGCACTCAACTTTTATTTGGGTAGGGGTGTGCAGCCCGCAGGGCCGCACCTTGGACCTTGTGAACTGAACAGCACTTGTGAAATGGGGGTCTTGTAAACTGAAAATCAGAAATTTTGGACCCTTGAGAACTGAATTTGTCCAAAATTAGGCCACAAAAATAGCTAAAAATCAAAATTTTGCTTGAAATGGGGGTCTTGTGAACTAAAACATGCTCAAATGGGACCCTTGCGAACGGCCGGAGACGGCTGAAAAGGGGGTCTTAAGGGCCGCACATACCCATATCACCTTTCAGGTTATTGCCCCTCCCCCCCCCCCCCCCCGGGTGCAGCTAAAGTGGGAAAGAGAGAAAAGTGGGAAAGAGAGAAAAGTGGGAAAGAGAGAAAAGTGGGAAAGAGAGAAAAGTGGGAAAGAGAGAAAAGTGGGAAAGAGAGAAAAGTGGGAAAGAGAGAAAAGTGGGAAAGAGAGAAAAGTGGGAAAGAGAGAAAAGTGGGAAAGAGAGAAAAGTGGGAAAGAGAGAAAAGTGGGAAAGAGAGAAAAGTGGGAAAGAGAGAAAAGTGGGAAAGAGAGAAAAGTGGGAAAGAGAGAAAAGTGGGAAAGAGAGAAAAGTGGGAAAGAGAGAAAAGTGGGAAAGAGAGAAAAGTGGGAAAGAGAGAAAAGTGGGAAAGAGAGAAAAGTGGGAAAGAGAGAAAAGTGGGAAAGAGAGAAAAGTGGGAAAGAGAGAAAAGTGGGAAAGAGAGAAAAGTGGGAAAGAGAGAAAAGTGGGAAAGAGAGAAAAGTGGGAAAGAGAGAAAAGTGGGAAAGAGAGAAAAGTGGGAAAGAGAGAAAAGTGGGAAAGAGAGAAAAGTGGGAAAGAGAGAAAAGTGGGAAAGAGAGAAAAGTGGGAAAGAGAGAAAAGTGGGAAAGAGAGAAAAGTGGGAAAGAGAGAAAAGTGGGAAAGAGAGAAAAGTGGGAAAGAGAGAAAAGTGGGAAAGAGAGAAAAGTGGGAAAGAGAGAAAAGTGGGAAAGAGAGAAAAGTGGGAAAGAGAGAAAAGTGGGAAAGAGAGAAAAGTGGGAAAGAGAGAAAAGTGGGAAAGAGAGAAAAGTGGGAAAGAGAGAAAAGTGGGAAAGAGAGAAAAGTGGGAAAGAGAGAAAAGTGGGAAAGAGAGAAAAGTGGGAAAGAGAGAAAAGTGGGAAAGAGAGAAAAGTGGGAAAGAGAGAAAAGTGGGAAAGAGAGAAAAGTGGGAAAGAGAGAAAAGTGGGAAAGAGAGAAAAGTGGGAAAGAGAGAAAAGTGGGAAAGAGAGAAAAGTGGGAAAGAGAGAAAAGTGGGAAAGAGAGAAAAGTGGGAAAGAGAGAAAAGTGGGAAAGAGAGAAAAGTGGGAAAGAGAGAAAAGTGGGAAAGAGAGAAAAGTGGGAAAGAGAGAAAAGTGGGAAAGAGAGAAAAGTGGGAAAGAGAGAAAAGTGGGAAAGAGAGAAAAGTGGGAAAGAGAGAAAAGTGGGAAAGAGAGAAAAGTGGGAAAGAGAGAAAAGTGGGAAAGAGAGAAAAGTGGGAAAGAGAGAAAAGTGGGAAAGAGAGAAAAGTGGGAAAGAGAGAAAAGTGGGAAAGAGAGAAAAGTGGGAAAGAGAGAAAAGTGGGAAAGAGAGAAAAGTGGGAAAGAGAGAAAAGTGGGAAAGAGAGAAAAGTGGGAAAGAGAGAAAAGTGGGAAAGAGAGAAAAGTGGGAAAGAGAGAAAAGTGGGAAAGAGAGAAAAGTGGGAAAGAGAGAAAAGTGGGAAAGAGAGAAAAGTGGGAAAGAGAGAAAAGTGGGAAAGAGAGAAAAGTGGGAAAGAGAGAAAAGTGGGAAAGAGAGAAAAGTGGGAAAGAGAGAAAAGTGGGAAAGAGAGAAAAGTGGGAAAGAGAGAAAAGTGGGAAAGAGAGAAAAGTGGGAAAGAGAGAAAAGTGGGAAAGAGAGAAAAGTGGGAAAGAGAGAAAAGTGGGAAAGAGAGAAAAGTGGGAAAGAGAGAAAAGTGGGAAAGAGAGAAAAGTGGGAAAGAGAGAAAAGTGGGAAAGAGAGAAAAGTGGGAAAGAGAGAAAAGTGGGAAAGAGAGAAAAGTGGGAAAGAGAGAAAAGTGGGAAAGAGAGAAAAGTGGGAAAGAGAGAAAAGTGGGAAAGAGAGAAAAGTGGGAAAGAGAGAAAAGTGGGAAAGAGAGAAAAGTGGGAAAGAGAGAAAAGTGGGAAAGAGAGAAAAGTGGGAAAGAGAGAAAAGTGGGAAAGAGAGAAAAGTGGGAAAGAGAGAAAAGTGGGAAAGAGAGAAAAGTGGGAAAGAGAGAAAAGTGGGAAAGAGAGAAAAGTGGGAAAGAGAGAAAAGTGGGAAAGAGAGAAAAGTGGGAAAGAGAGAAAAGTGGGAAAGAGAGAAAAGTGGGAAAGAGAGAAAAGTGGGAAAGAGAGAAAAGTGGGAAAGAGAGAAAAGTGGGAAAGAGAGAAAAGTGGGAAAGAGAGAAAAGTGGGAAAGAGAGAAAAGTGGGAAAGAGAGAAAAGTGGGAAAGAGAGAAAAGTGGGAAAGAGAGAAAAGTGGGAAAGAGAGAAGATAATGGGAAATGAGGAGAAAGAAAGAGAGGGAAGAGAAAGAGGAAAAAGTGAACATTGTGCTTAGAAACACTATTTTGTTAGCTTGGTAAAACCCAGGACCTCATGGGAGCTCCTTCTGCTGGAGCCCGCCAGGGCGTTACCCCTGGAGTCCACTGGCCCCACTGAACAGTGATCCCACCCCTCGTACATTAATCATCCCCCAAAGCTGACCATTTTTACCCCCACCCCAATAAAAACAAATGGAGTAACACCAAATTGCTGATTACATCCCAGGTAAGACCCAAATGGTCAATAGCTCTGTGCAATACAAAGGTCAGAACTGATTTATTTGTGGAGATAATCCACCGTTAAAATGTGCACTTAAAATGCACATTTGTCCCTAATATTACCCAATTTCTCACGGTCACAACATTTTGACGGGCTGCCATAGAAAGCAGAATTTCTGTTTGTGTCCTCCCCTTAGTTGCTACAAAAAACTATCCCTCGCAAGAGTTAGATCAAAATCAAGATGTTGGGGAACTGCTGGAAACAGTTTGGGCATGGAAACCTTATGATTTCATTCACAATTGTAGTGCGTAACAATAATCTCAAAAACCATGAACATTAGATATAAAATGTATTACAAGCCCCCATCATGTGGCCATTACGCACATTTTGAGTGTCTCCCCTCCACAACCTCCTATAGGTCCAACGGTTCTGTAAATACAGTCAGTATTACTTCGCTCAAAAAGGGGCGTGAGCCCCAACAGGGGCGTTGGCTATTTCAGCTCTTTCGGCGTCAGGGAATTGTGTTACCAACCAAATATTGTTCTTGGACATTCAATTAGTGGATTCCCTGAAGTGTTTAGTCTTCATACATACATGCAGACAAACCACCATTAGCTATTAGAGTACATAGCATTTTTAAATCTACATCTTAAACTATGTTATTAATTTTCAAATTTAAAAAAAACAAAAATCGTTAGCGACATCTGCTTAAAATCTGTGGGCATATGTTTGAGTTCCTTAATGTGGCCTATTAAAGCCAAAACATACGTTTTAAGGTTCTTAGCTTCATACGTATCTCTGTTCCCTTTTTCAACCATACCGATAGTCTTTTAACAATGTTAGGTACCTATAACGGTGAGAGGGTTATGGTTTTGGTGCAGGATATGACCTAAGGGAAAACATGTAAGATACAGGTCAACTCAGCAGCAATCGTTAGGGTGTTTAACAATCATGCTACCTGTGGATATATTATTTATATATATATAAGCCACTTTAACAAATACCATCTGTGGTTAATTTTTGCGGATATCTACCGACAGCAATGAAAAAAACTTTGAAATTTTCAATTTACCAAAAAATCACTTTTATATATTTTTGGAAATGTTACAGTCTCATTTGCCAATTTAAGTTTGTAGTAGCATAATTGTTCAAAAAAGAATCCACTAATTGTGACATTTTGCTAAATAGAAGTTTTCCTTTATATCAAAAATTATTAAAAAGTAAAAAGAAAAAAACTAAATTACCACAGTGAAAAATTAAATATTCTTGAAAAACGTGCTTTACGTAGGGTTTTGAACGAACCTGGACAAACTATACCTTTTTTACCCCTTATAATGAACGAATACATGGGTTACATTTAAACACAATTTGATTTGATTCAAATTTGACCCTGTCCAAATTTACCCCCTTAGTTTACAAAGTTCCCCCCATTTCCCAGAGGTTGGACTAAAAATTCCTGAGTCCGCACCCTTCAAACTATAGACAAACATCTTCAACCTCTTCCCCCAACTTCTAGAATGGGATTCCATTCATTACCCTACTATTACCTCATAATAAAACTTGTCTACCTCTCCTGTATCAATCATTAAAATACACAGTCAATGGCTTCCATCAAACCTATCAAAAAATGAGACAAGATAGCAGCCGACACCCTCGAAAGGATATAATGGATTGGATGGCCTGATAAATCACCAATATCACCTAATAAAGCTTTGTTCAAAGCAGATAAACGAACATTGCATACTGTATACTAAGACGTGTCTGGAATAACAGCAGCTGCGCATAGCAGGAAACTCACAAACAGGCATGAAAACGCTTTGCCTGAATCTTATAACAATGGAAAGGAGAACTTTATATTACAATCTGTTCAGAAAAGATTTCAGTAATTCCTTTACTTTTTGGTCAAAATGAACCATTGAGCTACCAGTACAGCCTGTAGAATGAACACAAGTCTTAAGATGTTCTTTGTATTTTTAAAATTGATCAAGAAGTTTAGATCACAAATATTTTAATAGATATTGTTCTCAGTTGGGATTCGGGTGTCTTTAAATGGCAAACTTTATAAACATGTTCTTTGATAACAAAGCTGGACACCAGAGACCAAATGTCAACATAACTCATTCAAGAAAGTCAACAAAATGGCAGCATAATTGATTTATGCAAAAGGCCTAAACCACTCATCTCATATTGCATAGTGTTCGTTTTATTCGTAACCCCCACAACATTGGTAGAGACACCGAACGTCATCTCCATGACCTCGTAACTTGAGTTATGGGCAAAATCTGTTGAAATGGCGGCCATTTTGAATTTATGCAACTTAGACAATTTCTGCAACCCGGATTTTTCTTCGACTTTTAGAATGTCATGTTGGTACTTCAAAAAATGCATTGTGAAGAAAAACCTTTGATAGTAATTATTCTAGGTTACACCAAAAATTCATATCTTTCCCGGCCTAATAGTGGGCCAATCAAGGCGTAGATTCATGACCCGGAGTAATGAGCTCGACAGATTGTCTCAAATTTGATGAACAAAACAACAGTCTAGAACGTTTTGGTCAATACAGTAAACTTTGGCAAAAATGGCACTTTGCCATTTCTATTCACATTTAGACTCTCACGGAGAAAATACAAGAATACCGCCAAAGTACCAGCTAATTCTACCAATCAACAGATTTTCACATCCTGCAGATATGGTAACAAGATTTTTTTAGTAGTTAGCATTGCTAACGTAAAGCATCGACATGACATGCATTTGTACATTTAAGGTGTTTTGTTCTCGATAATTTCTATTGTTGTCTCCTTGATATGAGAGGCCTGGCACTTGCACATACTCCCCATCCATTCGTGGGAAATAAACTTGGCGGTTTTGATGGTAAGAAGCAATAATGCATATTTGCAATGCCCCTATTCAATACCTGCTAATTTGAGGTTAACTTAAAACGGGCACTAAACGGCGGTTTTGTTTGTTTATATCCTTGGGAATTAACTGGATTTGAGGGCTCATTCAGGACGATAGTGAGAAAAATACGGCCCTTTCATCGGATATCAAAATCGATATTATTTCCGGTAAATGGGGGGGGGGGGGAATCCCAAAGACGATCGGAACAAGAAAACACACTCACCTTACTATGTTATAATAATTTAACATACAAACGCGTTAAACAATGTTTTGACATCACGGAGTGTTTAGCTTTTCAAACTGTGTTTAAAGTATAAAAACATATTTCAGATATCACATTTTATACTTCAATTTAAAACTATTTTCCCTATTTCACACTTCCTCTGTGCATAACAAATATTACACATTCTAATCTCAAAAAAAAAAAAAAAGTAATAATACAATTCCAAGCCTGACAATCATTAAAGGTCCCAGGAAATGAGATGATAAACCTACTACAAATCTTTATGGGACATTCCATTCCAATAAACAGGGCCAGAAAAAAGAACACACTACCAGTGACATCATTAGTGAAACTATTGATTTTCAGCCAGTGTCATGAATAGATTCACACCAGTCACCTGGAATTTTCTATTACTCTCTGAAAAATCAATGATACCACAAATGATGTCATCACCAACCCAAATATTTAAAGCTTTCTAGCCCCTCCTTGTAGACTTGACGCAAACCGTATCAATTCTATTTGCATTTCCTGGGACCTTTAAAGTGGTGTGACTAGGATTCGAACCAACGTATACATGTACAACCACCGAATCACATACTGTGTTACAACAACATATGCACATACACTACTACAAATTTGGTTTTCTGAAGGTCTGCACCGCTACGCCACAGCGGACTGCTCGGATTCGGCTTGCTTTTAAGTAACCAAGTATCTTTCAGTTAAAGGTGCGTGTTCCGATCGTCTTTGGGACCCCCCTGATTTACCTGGAAGTAGTATCGATTTTTCTCATTGTCGTCCTGAAATTTGAGCCCTCAAATCCATTTCATTCCCAAGATATAAACAAAAAACCGCCGTTTTAGTGGTTAACCACCAATATTAGCGCAGTATTGAGTAGGACTTTGCAACATGCATTATTGCGTCTACCATCAAAACCGCAAGTTTGTTTCCCACGGTACTTCATGGGGAGTATGTGCAAGTGCCAGGCTCTCCTATCAAGTAGAGAACACAATACACATAAATCGGAACAACCACCTTTAAGTACGAGTAGCATATCTATGCGATATGCCTTTGGACGCTACAACACAGTACCACAGGGTCCTAGGACCGCACGACAAAGTTTAGGGTCCCGGGACACTATACCACACTACCACATGGCTAGGACTGCACAGCACAGTTTAGGGTCCTGGGACACTACTTCATAGTACCAGAGGGTCCTAGGACCGCACAGCTCAGTTTAGGGTCCTCGGACACTACATCACAGTATCACATGGTCCTAGGACTTTGTGTCATAGTGTTATGGTGTGCCTTTTATAGGCCTATTATTAAATGAGCCTCAACGGCATGATATTTTCTCACCTATAAAAAGTTGACGCATCCTCCTTCAGGTAGATTGACGATTGGTGAATTCTGCATATGCGCAATGGTGTAAAGTGGGGTATATAAGCCAGAACATTCTATTGTTTGTTGTTCCGCTTCGACTCACACACTTGGTTACAGGCATGACTTTTCTTCCTCGCTGACTCTACTCCCTTGCGTGTATGTGCGTACAATGTGCTGTAGAATGTAGGACGTTTTGTCTCTCTAACTATATCAGAGAGAATAGGGCATCATAGTCAGCTACTGCATTAAGCAATAGGATGGCTATTAGTTAGGCTTTAATTAGCCGCTGTGATATATCCGACTCTACTGAGTATATGCGTGAACATATTAGCTAACAAATGTAACACAACGTGAGGATACTGGGAACCATTGTAAGTACTCTTTAAGAGCAACTAACGTTCATGTCTAAATAAAATAAATGCCTGCAGACTGGAAAAACTTTCCTTAGTTATTCTTGTTCGTGCATTGGTCTCCCGTATAACGGGGTGACGTTTAGCTTTCACCTGGGTTTTATAATGTCGGTGTGGCTGATTCACTGGGCTTTCCGATCCCCGGTGTAACCTCTCGCTAGCCTCTTGTTCCCTGTGTCCCCTACATAATTCCACACCTCCATAGCAGAAATAAATCAAGTCCAAGTTATAAGAATAGCACAGAGTCCTTGGACGCTTCCTGAGAGGACCAATGGATTTTGTGATAGAGTCCTAGGACTTTCTGATATGTGGGACTCTTAAATCTCTCACACCGGCATCGACACTAACATCATGACTCAAGCTGCTGTAACGTGATCGGTGTTCAATCATCTACGTCATGCATTATAATAAGATAAATGGGCTGGGTTTGGGCGTATGGAAAATACATAAACTCTTGGCAGTTTTTAAGTCCTCACTGCTTTATGAAGACAGATGAAAATCGAAACTGTATTTTGTCCATTTCCTGTGGTCACCAGCTTCCTATTGAGATGTAACCATAATTTCATGGTGTGTGGACTTTATAAGTGCTGCAAATGGTGCCAAAGTTTGTACAGGGGACAAATTTTTAAATTGATCCAATCATGTTGAAAAGTACACCACATTATGTGTCTAACCATAACGATTCAGAAAAGGTAGAGTGTGTAATCTCTACAGCTTAATGTTTCAGAGTTACAGTCTAAAAACAAAACAAAACAAAACAACACTAAAAAGGGTCAATTTTCAGTTGTACAGGGTCAAATTTTAAGTTTGTTCGATTTGGAGAAAAAATATGGCGAAATTATTGGTGGAGTCTAGGACTAAAATAAGGAATAGTTGACTGTCTTAATGCTAGTTACCATGTAGGGGGCACAGAAGGTCAGTGTCCATTGCATCCAATGGGGACTTGACAGTGTCCCCTCCCCCCACATTGGAACTAAGCATTTGAGACCAACATAATGATATCAACTTGATTTGGGCGTATTGTCCATTTTCAGGGTCAAAGAATTCAAAATATGATATTACTTTTTAATAATACTCTGTGCAGCCATTGGATTCCAAGATGGCGTCATTTACACTCCGATAAACAATAATGATACTGAATTGATTTGTTGTGTCAAAAAACACCTATGTTGTCAGAGCCAACTTAAACCAAATATGACAATATAATGTATTTTTGTCTCCAAATATGATTAATATTAGCATTATTATTGTATTCTTTTAAAGCGTAAAATATAAATTTTGAAGGTGCACGGGTGTCGTCGTGGAAGCACCTATAGCTAGTTAGTAGGGGCTAGAAATAAGGGTTACAGCCCGTAAGTCCGAATAGTCGGGTTAAAATTGGAGGGAGGGTGGCCACCTCACTAAGAAAAAACTGTTCAGTAGAATAGCGTTATAAAGTGGTCCCAGAGATAGGACGGTGTTTTATTTTATCACGAATTTACCCAAAGTATGTGTGTATGATCTATCTGTATAGTCATCTCTTGGGCATCCCAAAACACAAAGTATTAAGCTCAGTGAGTGGTGGACCGGGACGTCAGAGGTTCCACTGACCTCTCAATTTACAAAGTCTTCCCGAAAATCAGTTACTTTTAGCCGCTAGAGGTCACAATAAATAACACTCAATCTGGCAAGTTTGGTATCATATTAAAGCTAAATTAAAAAAAGAAAATTATCTATTCAGTGAATAGCTTACACATGAATTTCATGAACGTATAAGTTGGACTGTGCCAAAAAGTTGATTTTTTTACGACGTTTTTCCAATTTTTCATCCACTCTACCAATATGTTTACAGTTGTACAATGAAGATTGCAATATTTCTTTCCATATTTTCCGAAAATTTAGCATCTATATATGTGTCAATAATATTCGGAAGATTGATTATTTACTTCCACCTAATTCTCTTTAGTTTTTACATTTTTAAAGCACGCTCACCCAATGTGTTTATCCCTCGCCTTACCAAGCGTTTTTCTGTATTAACACAGTTTACCAAGGATGAGATGGACCACCCCCTTCGAGGAATTTTATAAAAACCAACCCAATGGTTTTGAGTTTTATACCAGTGGGAAGGCTATGGTCCTTTCTTTCCATTCTATACCAAATATAGTACTAACATACCTAGTATGGCGGTCACAATGGGACGTCATAAAACTCACGGAATGGCATAATTGCATTTTTCCCACTGAAAAATAGGCAAAAATCCAATTCACGACTAAAAATATAGGTAGGTAAATCAGATTTTAATGCGGTTTTCAGCTCTAAATGATGGCCAGTTGGTAGTTTTATATAAGCATAAGAGTTTTAGAGCGATACTTTGCATTAATTATTTTCAAAAATGTACCAATTTAAAAATATTCTTGCCACCCCAACTCCACCCACCCTTTGACTTTTGGACGGCCATACCCTATTCCCGGTGAAGGTGCTACCTTCATATCTTTTTTTCGCTAAAATGACCGGAAGGATGAGAAAACATGACTACCCGGGAGCTTTTGAGGAAAGGTTTTGGCATTTAGCGGACCGAAGCAAAGCCCTCCCTTTTATTTCTGGTGTTGTTATTTATAGACCATAACGGGGGTGAACACCAAAGGAACTTTTGGGATATTTGGTATCACATTAAAACAAAAGCATAATATTATTAGCTTGAATGTGATACCAAATTTATTATTCAGCTTGACTGAAATCTGTCAAAATCGGAATGGTATGTTGCGCCATGCCTAAAAATGTGATATTTTTTAATTCATTCATTAAACAATTTGCTTGGTCGTAATTAAAAAAATAAACGTGAATAAATGCAGTATTTCATAAAGTGTCATAAATTAAGGTATCTAACCAACACTTCAAACTTTGATTAACAGAACTTGTTACTTTTTAGAGTTATTGCATATAAAAAATAACACACTGAATTATTGCATCATTTCTCCTCCATATTTTCAACCAATTAATATGTGTCAATAACGTCCCCAAAATTGATTAAGAACTTTATTTTATGTTTGAGCTTAAATATTTAAGGTATGTTCACCCTGCCCTCTATTTTCGCGCTGTGTGGTCTGTTTACAGTTAAAATAAAGAGGTTACACGCTACCCAAATGTGGGCAATTTTGGAATCTTTATAGCTTAATACCTATATCTATTATTCAGTGTAGAACCCTAAAATGTTTAAATTGAAGTTGGCACTGTGTCAAAAGATAGCAATTTTTCAAAATTTTAAAAATTTTCCCATCAATTTCTTACATCTATTAAGAAATAAACAAACGAATAAACAGGGTGTCATCGATATCGCCCTCAACTTCATCAATCTGGGATCAATTACTGGTGGGGGGGGGAGCGGCGCAGGGGAAAAAAACGGGAAGGGCGGGGTGTGGGGGGTAGGGAGGGCCGGAGGGACAGAATACAGGGCGAAAAAACCTTCACACCCTTGCAGAAGGGTAGATTTAATATATAGTAAAGAATTTCAAATTATTAATTAATGATACCAAGAACAGTTCTTTTTAAAAAATTGGAATTGCCACTAAGAGTATCATAATTTAGGTATCTGTATCATGTATATGCCCCCATTTCTTTGTGGTGACCTAAATGTTTTTTCAACTGTTTAAGTATCGTTTTATTCAGCCGATAGGATAGACATGCACAATGGAATATCAGCTGTATATCATGCAAAATACAAAAAATATCATTCTTATTAGTCACCTATTATATTTTGTTGAATTACAGATGTTCAGGTTGTTCTTTTTCATTTGTAAAAATATACTTCCCACTGAATGGCCAATTTCACCTGTGTCCACCATATGTCGGATTATAATACCGAGGACTTTTCCTCCAAGAACCAGATGATTGGCAAAAATTATTGCTGTCTGACCATCTGCCAACTTCTGGTGTAAGGGTTTCCCAATCCATAGGGTTGCTGTTATTCTTCCCGTCATGGCAAAGATACATGCAATGTTCAATCTATTGCGGCGGGCTGTTTGCATGGGATCAGAACAAGGTGGGTCTGAACGGAGCTTAAGGGTCAGCAACGCATTACACATTTCCAGATTATTCACAAAAATCGGGGCATTTCCTCAGATGAATAGGGACAAAAAATTTCCGTTGTCATTGTCATAGTCAAATCAGCTTTCCATGTACAACTTCGAAAAAATGAGCATTTATCAGAGCAAAATAGACGCTAGTTTGCCTTAAAAAGTTTGAAACTTATGCTTGAGTTAGGCCACTTCTTTGTGCAGAAAATGAGTAAGGCTTATTTAAAGCAAACACTGATGGCAACCTTTAGAACTTCGTCTTTTGGTCCACTGATGTTGAATACTCACCTCTTAGCCCAAGGCGGCACCTCCTTACATATTTGATACAGGAAATATATTTCATACCATGTCATAGGGATTGTTAGATCTCCAATGCAGTCATCTTTGGCACCTTCAATTCGCTTAAAGACATAATGGCACATTTTTGAAGAGCCCCCCCAATTTCAACATTTGAATTTTTGCAAAGTGTAAGTGGGTAATTGTCGCTTGCCACAATACTATCTTAAAAGTAAGAGGTGAAAAACCACTCTAAAAGAGTGAAAATTCACTTAAAAACGAGCTGAGTGACGCATCTTTAGAGTGAGATCCACTCTAAATAAAGGTGAAAAAAAAACTTTAAGCAAAGAGTGAAGTGACCACTACTTTTAAGAGTGAAACTGTCACTCTTTTAAGAGCTGGGGGGAAAGCGAGTCAATCTTTTATGAGTGCTGTGAATTCTTATTTGTGACTTTGTTGTTTTTTTAAATTAAACGTTTTTTTTAAACAGAAAAAATTTATAATAGACATGAAAGAATATTGTGGCGCATCAGTGGCATGATTCAGTGTGACTTGCATGCACGATTGTGGCATGCATGACGTGCTGATCATTGCAGGCCCGTGACATGCATTGATTGTGCGTTTCGGAAATGCACAGGCCTGGCCTAGCCTGGCGCAGACTACCGTATTAACCGGGCCGTATTACGAGTGATATTACAGTAATTAACATTTAAGGCTTCTCCAACACATTTGTCTGGACATTGCATGGAATTGTGACCGACAATACAAGATATCACCCGTTAAAGATCTCTATGATTTCTTCAATAACTTCAAACTTCGGTCAACTACTTGCTGACGGTCTCGCCTTACTCGTCCGCCATTGTTCGAGAATAATCACGCGATTTGCGGCGATTGGCTATTAGTTCACTTCTTTTAGAGCTAATAAGCAGTTCTGATAAGGAGGTCAGAGTGGGCTTCACTCCGAAGAAGAGTGGCATTTGGAGCCACTCGGTAACAGAGGAGCTCGGTTCACCCTCGAGTTAAGGTGTCTCGCTGCATTTCTCGCTATTTGAGAGCTAAAAGCCACTCGATTAGAGGTTTAATTTTAAAAGTCAATTCCGAAACTCAGAGTGATGGTTCACTCTTTCATTTTAAGAGAGTAGGAAACTATATCTGCCGAAACGAGAATGCTAAAAAAATGCGTATTTATCACAAAATAAATTCATTTTGTAATAAAATTGGGATCCCAGATTGGACTTAACGGCAGAAGTGGAAAATGTACGTTTATGTCCGTCCACGATGAAAAAGTGCCACCTCGATAAAATAACCTCCAACTTGACTTGCCGGAAGTATTAAAACAAACTAATGGATGAGCGTAGACACGTCACAATGGTCTATGTCCAGGCTATTTTCACATTGGAAGGCCGTTTCCAGCAGCCGTTGAATTATTATCAGGGACCCCCGTAATAATAATGCTAGTACAAAAATTTTCCTTCGTTTGTTGACAGCTAGACATTTTCGAGCTTAAAAACGCATTCACAGGTATAGTTTACCTTGCCAGTTTACTACTTGTCAATAACCGATGCTAATATTGCTTTAAGCTGAGCACCTGTTATTTTTCATAATCATCCGTTAAAGTCCTCTCTGTAAAGAGGACTATATTAAAAACAAAACCCCTTAAGTTGCAGAACAGCTCAAGTTAAAGTTCATTTATATCATTCAGAAATAAACTCTGTTCCTTCTCATTGTGGCTTTTGAATTCTCTGGACTTTGACGGGTTAAACCGGTTTTATCAGCGTCAACCGTCCCCTTCCCTTTGAGTATAGTTGATGGAGACATAAACTCCAGCTGTCAAGATGCCTTTATATTTCTCCAAAGCCAAGTAGTCTAGCGTGTTGGAAGGACTGTCTTGGATGCTGTGTCTCCATAATTGATTTTTGGTATTGGTATTACCACTACGTCATTGGCTGAAAAAGCGATCCACGGTTGATTCAAACCCTTGTACTATCTTTGACAGCTATCATGGATTTTTTTTGCAAAATATGTCTTTTTTTTTGCAATATATCCTTTGTTTCTTCTTCATAATTTGTGATGCCTCAAGATACCAATAGATGGTCTACAATAGCAGTGTTGTAGCAGCCTAAGGCGCTCTAAAGCGGTGCCCCGAGCACCTCGGTGGACTTCTTGCGCGTTATAAGAATTTAAATATTATTATCATTACAAACCCATCAAACATAGAAAGGCAAAAACAGCAGACAAATGATTTCAATCACTAGTTTCTCTCAGCTTTGTTTAAGACATCCTTCCTCGTGTTTCTCGCAGTGTTTTTCAGGAATGGCACTCAGATGCATCTGTTTCAACTGTTGGACATGTTAGATAGCATCTACATTTCTTTTGACATGAAACTTGATGCATCCTTGTGGATATTGTTGGAACGGCATCTGCCATTACAGGATGTACTATTGATTTTCCCAGTTTAACCAAGGATCTAGGAATTAGGGTAAAATTAGGGGAAAATTGTGTTTGCACAATGTGTGGACAACACATATTACAATATAATCATTTTGGGCACATTTATACATTCCTGAATCAAAATATTTTACCTGTATCTGAATAGATAATTGTATTAGCTTTAATACGATGCCAAATTATCCAAATAGCCATCAGTGTTTACTCCCTTTGTGGTCTATAAACAACCACACTGGAAATAAAGGGCGAAAATAGAAGACATAGGGCGAACATACTTAAAAATGTCGTAACTAAAAAAATAAATAAAGTAAATAGTCAATCTTCCGGATATTATTGACACATATATAGACGCTAATTTCTGGAAATATTGAGGATAAATATTGCTATCTTCATTGTACATCTATAACATATTTGTACAAAGTTGATAAAAAAAATGAAAAAAAGACGTAAACATTCATATTTTTTGGCACAGTACCAACTTATACTTTCACGAAATTCAATGTGTTAGCTATCACTGAATAGATAATCTTGTTAGCTTTAATATGATACCAACTTGCCCAAATTGAGTTTATTTTGTGACTTCTAGCGCTAAAAGTAATGATTTTGGTGAAGAACGTGCATATTTAGAGGTCATTGACCTCTGACGTAACGGTCCACCACTCACTGAGCATAAGACTTTGTGTTTCAGATGTTCCAAGTGATGACCTCCTACGATATCATAACACGACACTTGGTAAATTCGGATAAATAAACCACCTCTACTATCTCCTGTACAAATTATGTTAGAGCTGAATCGTGTGTAGCGCTGCTGCTCTTATATGACGTCATTCAACGTGGCACGTCATGAGGGAAATCTCTAATGGGCCATATCTATCGTAAAAACATATTTGATGGTAAACTCACCCGATCTGCGTTGGAAACTGTTGCGGTACCGTGCAGTTTACATTTTTTATATATCTGTGAACCCAATTCTACTCCATTGCTATTTTTTTTCTCCCGAATAAAATCGTGAAGCAAAGTCGATCTACACATTTTTTCGGCAACTTGTGCCATCACTCTTTTTTAAAAACTTTCGGTTCTAATTGATGCCTTATGGTGAGTAAAATGGTTGTAATTCTCTTCCCCGTCGTGCAGTGGCGTACAGGCGGGGGGGGGGGGGGGCCAGGGGGGGCAGGTTGCCCCCTTGACGACTGGCCGGGAAAAAAATTGCAATAAATCATGCTAAATCATGCAGCCGTTTTTTTTAGGGCCCTCTACCTGAAAAATTGGCCTTTTGACCCCCCTGAGAGGTAATTTCCCAAAACTGGGAAATCTGCCCCTCAGAGCGTGCAGGCCCGTTACGCCACTCTGTTTGTCAAAATATTGTTTATGTTAATGACACTTTTTATCGGAAAATATAAGCCTTCACTTCCATTGGTAAAATTCATCATGCATCGGCCCATTTTAATGTATGGCGGTTGTTGTGGGATATATCAAAAATACGACCGACAATAGAATTGCATCAATAATTCGGGACTCCGGGTGTAGTCCTATGCTTTATATGTGATTTTGCATTTGCACAACCCTAGGGGTCGGTGCATGTTCCGGGGTACAATGCTGTAAATAAAGGAATATTAATAGATAGCTATGATGAATGTGTCATATGTCAATGATCATTAGAGGCTGGGATGGGGGGATGTAGGGGCGAGGTATTGTACATGTGGTATAAAAGCGCTGCTGGCATGGTGGGAGGGGATGGTTAGGTGCAGGAATCTGTATGCTTCCAGGCAAGAGTGGGGTCCGCTAGTTATTTCTACATTTTTGAACAATAATTAACTACTTTACTGCATTCCGTTTTGTTGATTAAAGTGGGGTGGGGAGGGGGTAGGCTGAGTATGTGCACAAGTCGGGTTGTACATTTAGTGCTTCCCACACAGTAGGGTGGTCAACTGAGATATTTTTACATCTCCCCCCCTTTGCATTTGGACAGGTCGTCGCAGGGGTTACACCTGTTATTCGAAGCTCCCGCTAATCCGATGGTCCGCTATTCCGAAGGATAGATAGGGCCCGCTATTCCGAAGGCCCGCTATTCCGAAGTTTCCGCTTATTCCGAAGGTCCGCTATTTCGAGGGCCCGCTATTTCCAAAAAATGAATAAGGTCCGTTATTCCTAAAGTTAGATAAGTCCCGCTATTCCGAATTTTGGATAAGGTCCGCTAGTCCGAATATTGAATAAGGTCGGCTATTCCGAAAGATGATAGGGCCCGCTATTCCGAAATTTGGATAAGGTCCGCTATTCAGAAAAATTTAATAAGGCCCCGCTCTTCCGAAACCTAAAAAGTCCGCTATTCTCCGAATTTTTGATAAGGCCCACTATCCGAATATTGATTAGGGTCCGCTGTTCCGAAAGTTGATAAGGCCCGCTATTCCTAATATTGAATACGGCCCGCTATTGTCCGAATATTGGATAAGGTTCGCTATTCCGAAATTCAATAGGCCCGCTATTCCGAGAGCTAAATAAGGTCCGCTATTCCGAAATTTATAAGGCCGCTATTCCGCACGCTAAATTAGGTCCGCTATTCCGAATATTGAATTTTTGGTTAAAACTAAATGCAGAGGAAACAGAAATAGAACGGTGTGAAAGTAATCATAGTCCCCCGGCAGGTAATACATAGTCGGGCTCCATAGACGACAACAGAATAAAGCGTGAAACTAATGTTGCGTAAAGAGTCAACTGAATCGATTGCCCTATTGTTCACCGTTCCCGGACTGTAAGCCGCAGGAAATATATCTCCTGCCACACAGGTCTACTAAAAATGAAGAGGAAGAGAAAGGCGAGAAATTATATTAAGTTTTATTTTTCGCAGTTGATCTTTTGAATTTTTGTAGTGTAATTTTATTAACACTTAGTGACGGGGGCTCCATGGGACCCAGCATTTGTTTTTCGCGCATTTTACTACTTTCGGTTTTACCATAATTGACCGGTATTTCTTCTATTTTCTGACTTTTTGATGCGCTTCTTTTAGCAGAACCAAAAAATTAAATCCATGCACCGACGCGTTTATTAGGTAAATTAAGTTGGGTCCCATGGAAACCCCTCCCTCCCCCTTTGGCACTAATGGGAGTGCCATTTCTTTTCTGCCCATGCGTGAACATATGCATGAAATAAAGTAATTAATACAAATATACAAGAAGAAAAAAATAATTAACCCTTTATGTGCTGAGAACAGCGACTTTGATTATCGTGGGACTACGCACGTTTACTGTATACACGTAAGGCAAATAATAGCCGAAGTTTACAACCATACGAAAAATACAAGTTTGCTATACTAGATTCCAGTTGATAGTGGAATAGCCTCTACTTTTTTGTAGGTGAAGGTATGAATTGAGGGGATTAGTATATAAAAGTCCGTGTATTTGTGGTATGATGTGCGCTAAAGCCATGATAGCCAACCCGGACCTGTTGGGCCATTCACAGTCCAATCAATAGTCAAAGCATAAACCCTAGAATGTTCAAAGAAGCGCAAACTAAATCCAGGAACAGTTTCAGTGAAAGCAGGTGAAAGCGGATTTTATGAATAGTGAAGATAAAAGTTCTGTATTGTTACACACAGGTGACTGAAGCCTTCTAAACTTTATGATGTTGTTGTAGACAATATTTAAAACCAATTATGGGGTAGACACGCTATGCATCACATAGTATAAAATATAAAGTATTGACTGGACGAACAACGTAACTTTATTTGTAGTTGGTCAGTTTCTTTCAATCCGATCTCTTTTGTATTGCGATTAAGAAATCAAAGATTCTCTGGGTATTTCTGTCCCCTATTTTGAGCAATGGACGAAGTCCAAACTCCGCCCATAACTCTACAATCAATTGGAATCTACTATAGAGATGACAGTTTGTTGTACTTTATGTTATAAATTGGTCCATATTGGTCCATGTGGAGTAGATATACACAACCAATCTCTTTCTAAAGTGGAATTTGTCCGATTTTGACGCATGTCGAAAAAATGTTTTGCCCCTAATTTAAAGACGATGTGGGGCAACTAAATTTTTTGGCATATTTTGTGGTGTCTAATGACCCCTTATACATGTGGTATGAGTTTTCTTTTAAAAATCCATCGGGAAAGTGGTTCTTTTAGGTTGGGTGTAATGGCCCTCCCTCTTGGGCACTAACAGGAGCGAAAATACGTTAGTCACTTTAGTGCTAATCATTTTTTGTAGAGTAAATACAAAAAAGTGTGTCACAACATCCAATGGAGGTAAAAACAATTTCATACATAGAATTAAAAGCAACGTTTCAAAAGGACAAGCCTTTCTTTGTCAAGGTGAGAGAGACCAGCTCCAGGACAGATGTGCAGTAGAGACCAGCTCTAGTAGTAAAGTGAAGAAGTAAAAACCACAGAAGATATACAGAAACAGTAGCAAAAGAATCTAAATAACTAAGGATTTCAATCAATATAGGTGATCAGCAAGTGTGAAAATAGTCAGAGAGGAAAGTATGGCAAGCAAGATGGGAGAGAAATGATACATAGAGCCATGGTAGGCCATCCAGGTCACAATAAGGATGGATGGATGGATGTCAACCCGATTAAAATTGTGTGT
>JAMKCH010012505.1:0-29793 GCA_023653785.1 Ophioderma brevispina | reverse complement strand
CAGTGCAGTGTCTATTGGGGACCATGATGGTGTGAAAGGATACTGGGTCACTTACAAATCATGGGCGCGGGAAACATTTTTATTTTTTCCTTTTCCTTTGAGGGGGGGCGAGAGAGTTATAGTATTTTAGGAAGGGCTCTGTTAGCAGCTGCCTGACTCTTAAGGTGCAATCGAGAGATTTTCACGTAATCCAATTTTATGTGCTAAGTATTGATAGTATAGATTGGAGACTCCAATGGATTCCCTACCCTTTTATTCTTACCGAAAATAAAGAAAATGAAAACACAAAGGTGATTTTGTATATGCTTATATTTTAATGGAAAGCATGGGCTGAATTTTGTATTTGATCCTATACGAAATCGAAATTTCACAATTTTGTACACACAACCGTCTACAGCTTAATCCTTACAGATGGGGATTATTTTGATATAAAGCTTGACACCAAGTGCCAAAATCAAAACTTTTCAAATTTTTAGGGACACTGTGATTGAAATCTCTCATTGCACCTGTAAATCACAACCAATGCCTGTGTGTAATTTCAGAGAAAAATACAAAAAGGAGTTTAAATTACAAGCAGATCAAATTTGCACACAGATTAGGCACACATACGCTACTTAGACCAAGGGTCAGATATATAAAATCGCACTATTTAGGCAAGTTGGGGGGATGAGCCTGTGGATCACAAAATGCCCTTTTAACTTGACACGTAAAAATATTAAGCTTTTGTTGAATCACCATCCTTGCATCCTTTGTAACTCCGATTTTCGTATGCATATGCATTTATCTGGGCTTTTGCTCCCTTATTTTGCTTGGATCTCCAATCCACATTCTTATCTGTGGACTCGAGTTGACCAGAGTTGTGTGTCAACATGATATATTTATATATGAACCTACAAAAAAGGAGCAAAAAATCCCAAACTTTAGAATCAAGGGCTGAGAACAGTTTTTTTTAAAAGCATAATCGCGTTAATGCCACCTGATCAAGAACCAATTAAAAGATTTAAAGCAAGATTGTAATATAGCACCAAGTAATAGCAAACTCCTGTGAGACATTCCTGTGAAATACGCATGTGAAAGCCACACTCAAATGTGATATCAATACAAAGATGTAATATGCCCTCTCAAAACTTTGAGTGAGAAGCTGAGGAAAAATAGCTTCGAATTAAAAATGACTTCTAGAGATATGAAATGCACGTGTGGAAAAGTTGTCTAGTCAATTGGAGAGCACTGATAAATTGATTTGCAAGCTAGGAGAGGATATGTTTTGATCTAGAACGTAACATTGTTGAATTTTTTTCATGTGCCGTGAATGTTATCACAGTGTTTGAATTCATGGTGTAATGTAGGGAGGGATTTACAGAGCAATTGTGGCAAGTATTATTAAGGGATCTGTGTAATGTGAATGTAATGATGTTGGGCTTGAGAAGCAATTGTTACTGGCTGGGGCATCTTAAAAGTTTCACAAATGTGGCTCTCCTCTCTGTAAAGCTCGATTTAAACATTTTATGTATTATGGATTACCTGTTTTTTTTTCCCTTTGGGCTCATAGAGTGAAGTCATGTTGTGAGTGTCAGTGTAGAGTGTATCTGTGTCCGTTCTTTACCCTTGTTGTTAATGTACTTTAACGCGAGATGGATTTGATGGGAAAGTATGCCAAGAATTGTCCTTTAACGTAAATTGTCAATTGCCCAATTCCTCGAATGCACACATGTGACACCTGTGAGTAAGGTTACAATTGTCACATTGCAAAATATGAATGAATATGTACTAATAATTGCTTTATGTTAGATCACCTCACCCCGCCCCACCCCACCTCACCTCACAATTTCCCCACCCCACCCCACCCCACTCACCTCACTTAAACTACCCCTCTCACCACCCCACCATTAAACCTCATCTCACCCCTACCTCAACTCACCTCACCCCACCACCTCACTACCCCCATACCGATACTACAATATTCCCACCCCTACGTATCCCATCCCATCCCACACACTACCCACCTCACCTTGCCCCTACCACTTTCCTTTCCCACCCACTGTTGGCCCTGCCTCACCACACCAGACTTGGCTCACCTACCTCACACTCATACCTACCTTACCTCTAGGGGTGGCGTCAGGGTAAAATCATAGGAGGCGGGGCGAAACCATTAACTTGATTTATCTCATATAGGTAAAAAACACCTAATTTTTACACAAATTTTATTGCTAAACCCCCTGTTTTTCCTGAATTTTGAAAACTCTCTGGGGTTATTCGAACGTTAATAGTCCACACATTGAAAGCATTTCTGCTGACAGCTTGAAGTGATTAGCTACGAACACACCCAAACATACAAAAATGAAATAAATACATAACACAACGCACATCGTAACGCACTCACACACACACACACAAATAATGCACAACTTTTGCTTTTTGTATGAGCTACATCTGTAGTTGCACTCTAGGTAATATCTAATCTATAAGTTCCAATTGCTATCCGATGACCCTCGAACATTATACCGTGATATGTAAGAGTGACATGAACTAAATTCTTCCTGTCAATTCGAGCAGTGTTTTTTTTAAAGTGACCCTATTTTGCAAAGTTCTGAGGTTATCTTACCATGTGCTTTCCCATGGCCTGATCCCCTGGAGAATGATAGGACAAGCACGTTGGCCTTGTTGCATGGACAAGTTAGAATGTACTTTGTATAAGATATTGACTTCTAAAATGTATCTTATATTGTACGTGTAGCCTACAACAATACCCATAGATGGACTGTGACATCCTTCAGTGTACACATATATTATACAATTGACAACAATTCTATTTGAACATGAGAATCCAAACTAGAATCTGCAGAGTTTTACCAAAATTTACCACCTGAAAAACAACCGAGCCAAAAGTTTGTGTAGTTATTGATTGTCAAAATAAATATTTAAATGGAAAATATGCCTTTTTAAACAGAGAGAAAAAAAATATCTAAATACCATTTGTTTTCAATTCCCCTTGTCAGCCTGATGAGGCTAGCACAAATGTTTGAATCGGTAATGCAGGTAGACTAACACAATCTACAAGAGCTAAACGTTCACGTAATCCACGTATGCACAAATCGCACACACTCGCATGTCTAGCAATAACATGCCAGAGCTGTGGGATTTCACTGGCCACCAATGTTTATTACCTTCTTTAACCAAAGCCACAAATTTTCCAAGGGGCTTCCCCCTTTGTATATTAAAGGGGGGAAGATCCAAATTGCATTCTGAAACACAACCAACAACAAAGATTATACCCCCCGACAACTATGAACCTGGATAGACTTCGCGGAGAAAGCCCCCATTTTGGGTCAACAGATTATTGAGGTTCAAACAGGCGTGTGTTTTTCGTAGTGATGTTCCGGTGGACCTTCTGTGCAAAAGAGACACAGAATACAAAGGAATACAAACTGGACATAGCTGAGGTTGGGTTTTTGTGTTAGGGGAATTAGACCAATGAGCAGTTACATGAGAATGTGTGTAATTAGATCAAGTAGTACACATTAATCAGACACCGTAATTATTCTTAATGGGTTTTCCGCCGTGTCGGTGTATAGCTGAAGCAGGCAGGCTAAGAGTAACTTTATGATTGCCCGGACCTTTAAATCATAACCCATTTTCCCCTGTGTTTGTGTGTCGTTAATGCACACTGGCTTCTAAATCCCCAATTAGGTGCAAAGCCTGCCCCTAGATGATTTGCTTAGAAGTTATTATGCTATCCAATGTTTACAAGGAATCAAGTTCTGTATCGTTTTTTCTGTGTTCTACAGCGTGTGTCTTTTTCTTATGATTAAATTACTCGGTATGTCTAAACACACAAGTGAGAATGTGGAATAAATATTCTTGATTGTGCGATTTTAGGATTTTCCCAAAAAATTAAAAAGGTTTCCGCGCCAATTTGAAATTTATCAGCCAGATAAAATTATTGCCCATTCAATTTTACATGATTTCAGACATCCAACACAATACTGAGGTTTCTTTTGTCATGCTACAAGCCTTTAATTTTTTTGTTTTCCTTAATTCAAATTCATTGTAGGTGTTTAGTTTAGCAATGACACTTTGATTTTGGAGTAATGTGCGATCAATTTCATCTTTACCACTTTGATTGTCCACAGAAGTATAGCCGATGCAAGCTTTGTGTGTGTAGGTATGGGTCGTTTTTTTGTGCACATGTACATGCATTTCATATGCACTCAAACATGTGTGTATGTGTGCGCTGCTCCCCAAATGAGAATCCAAAAATGTTTCCGCTTTAACAGACTTGGGTAATATGTGATAGCTCCGGGTTTTATCTCATTTTGTGAACTGGGTCATGATAGCTACTAAGCAACTTGGGGAGGACGCAAACCAGGAAAAACTAAATACACTAGCTTTTTGACCAGCCACGTTTGGGGGCAGTGCTGACTTATCTAACTAAACTTTCTCTGCAAAGGATGTCATTAAAGGGTTGATTGAAAGCGCAACCCCACTGTTTAGGTGCAAAATATTAGAGATTAAAGCTGGAAACAGAGTTCACAGGGGACCTTCAACATTGGACATCTTAAACCACTCCTTTGCTGGTAACGCCTCACCCTGGGGGGGTCCCACATAGTTTTTTGTGCTTTCATTGTATTTTTGCAAAATAAAAGAATTACAGAACCTGATCAGACAGTTAGCTTGTCAAATACATGTGCCCCCCCCCCGGGTTTCATGTCGGCCCAACACATCAACCCGCTATTTTCATTTTAGATCTCTTTTCTAAGGTGTATGTCTTTGTTTATTTGGGTTTAACAACATGGTTAAATTCCTCTAACCCATTTAAGCCACATTGACATTGTTTACAATTAGAATATTTTTTAGTCACATTTACATTCGGCTAAGTATTTAGGGGCAAAATACAATCCCAAACAACTCGTCTGGAATGGGAAAGGAGAATGTAGCAACTAATGATTACAAGCAAAGTAAAACAATAGCGGAGGTATTAGAAATGTGCAAAGCCATTGAAAAAGGTCAAGCGGAGATAGGCAGGGTATACGCTTCTCAAGAGGAGTTGTTAAACAGGTGGATGGGGAGGTGGAGGTTAATAGAATGGCAATGGAGAACAGGAAAAAAAAGAAGAACAGAAGAGACAATTGTCAGATTTCAACAACAACCGGTGCAGGTCTGAGAGAGAGGAGGACACTGTGGTTAAAATATATCATTTTGTGTTATTGTTAATATTGTAAAATGTAAAAACTACGGGAAATAAAAAAAAAAAAAAAAAAACAAAATGCAGGACAGGGAAGAATAAACTGGGGCAATAGCCAGGAGCCACATTGCCACATTTACTGTAAACAGATTATACAGTCTGCCCCCCCCCCCCCCAAAAAGGCTATTTAGTTATTAAAGTTTAATTACGTGTTGAAGAATTGCAGAAGGATTTAAACCAAACTTGGTCAGAAAGAACCACTGACCCAGGCTTTATCAAAGGTGCTCACATTTGAGCCAGGGGCATTTCACCAGGACACAATAGGATCATTTCCTCCAATTCTATCATGTGCTGTTCTTTCAAATATGAGCTGTTCTGACACTGAGTTGCTAGTGTCTTTTTAAGAGTCAGCGGGGTCAAAATGGGATCAAATTTCAAACAAGTAACTGACAAAGATATGCCATCTTGTTAGTCACCATTGACATTCTGTAGGACTACGGCCAAGACTAACAAGATGCTATCTGTTAGTCTTGGTATAGTCTACCAAAAGTCATGGTGACATCTTCTGTGATCTACAGTTTTATAGGTTTCTCACCATTAATCTCAAATACAAAATATGCTTCATGTAATGCAAAGTTTAAGGGTACAATATCAAATTTCAAGTAAATACAAATATACTTAAATGAGAAAATAGTTATACCACCATGCTTTATATTGCAGAAGTCAATGGGGACCACTTTATGTGACTCTATGTTTACTGGTCAAAAGGTCTCAAGTTTAGCCAATATTCAAACAGCTCATATAGCAAAAATACCTTCACCATTCATTATCTTGGTGAAAGGATTGACCTTATGGTGTGCCTTCAGTTTGGGTCCCCAACATATGCTGTATCCTTCCCAGGTGGCACAAGTATATCAGACGATGTCTAAAAGTTTGAGCATTTTGTCTCTGGTTTTGGCCTCTACTTCAATCGCTTTTGAATTTGTGATTTTTTTCTTATAACTGAAAGGGAAAAAATAACCAACCTGGTTTGACAATGCTTGGAATGACTCTTAAAAACAGGCAGAATCTTTGAAGCTAATAAAATGTACACGGTCAATTAATGGTTGTTCATTAAAAAAGCAGTTTGTTGTGGCAATTATTTAGAGCTGCATTTCTGAACAGATTTTTTAACAGAAATTGTATATTAAACGTATGAGAAAAGATCCGAGGGTGCTATAACAAGCATATGCAAGATCAATCAGAACAGGATTTCTGCAATATAAGGCTTATTTCAGGCAGTAAAAATTCAAACACAATTGGAGGAGATTTTCAGGATGAAGCTAACTAACATTTAAATCACGATAACTCGGTCCCGGACGTCGTGGAAATCCGATTAGTAAATAAATCCAAGATTAGAAACAGGAAGCCAACTTAACGGTAATGAAGTTGCATTAGTCTCTCTCTCGTCTTGATACAGTTTTAGGATCAAGCACTTGGCTTGGGTAGTACTTTCAAGCATTCTCACTTTGTTGGTAAAAGCAAATCTCTCATGGTTTAACTCTTTTCCTGTATTAGCTTATGTCCTCAGGAGCGGTTGTGTGCTTTTCTAAGGAAGTAATATAAGTGAAGGAGAAGGGTGTTAAGATCAGTATGGGTTTGAACTGCGGTACGCTTGGGGCAAAGGGCCTTTGGCCAGGGATTGGTAAGCTACCAGCTGTGTCACTGGACTGACTAGCAATTTTGTATCTCAACCTTTTATGGCCGTAGTGCATTTTCGGGCCGTAATGCTATGAAATACCCCCGGGGCCAGGGAATTGGCAAGCCATCAGTGTGGCACTGGCTGGCTAGCGATGTGTGCTTACACAGGTGTTCAATCTTTGATGAACATACTCACCACATTTATTTTTGATCCTTTAATTTTGCTCCCTTAGTTTTACCTTGTTTCACAATGTGTCACATATACTACTAAAAGAGAGCATCAGTACCTTCTGTGAATTATTTAGAAAGTCAACTTATGAGAAAGTTTTAAAAGTATAATTGAAATGGCACAATGATCAAGAACCACTTAAAAGATTTTAAACAAGATTGCAATTATAGAACCAAATAGAGGTAACTCTGTGCAGACAAACATTCCTTGTGAAATTACACATGTGAAAGCCACACTCAAAGTGATATCCCCAATAAAAAGATGTAAATACTGCCCTCTTCCCAACTCTGTGGAGAGTGATAAGCTGAGAAAATAGCTTTGAATAAAATGACTTCTAGAGATATGAATGCAGTGTGGAAAGTTGTCTAGTTCAGTTGGAGAGCACTGATAACTTGATTGGAAGCTACTAGGCGAGGGATATGGTTGTCTAGGACGTAGTTGTTGTATTTTTCATGTGTACGTTAATTGTTATCACAGTTGTTTGAATTCATGATGTAATGTAGGGACTGGATTTACAGAGCAAAGGTGGAAAGGTATTCACGGGACTTGTAATGTGTGAATGTAATTATGTGGGCTTGAGAAGCAATGTTACTGGCTGTGAATCTTAAAAAGTTTCATCAAAGGTTGGCTCTCTCTCTGTAAAGCTCGATTTTTACAACATTTTTATTTGTTATTGGATTACGTTTTTTTTCCCCGTGGCTCATAGCGTGAAGTTGTTGTGAGTGTCAGTGATAGGATGTATCTGTAGTCATTCTCTACCTGTCTGTTAATGTCCTTCTACAGCTATGATGGATTGTTGATGAATGAAAGTTGCCAAGAATTGTCCTTTCGTAATTGTCAATGCCAAGACTAGAATGCACACATGTGACCCCCTGTGACTAAAGGTACAAATTGTCACATTTGCAAAATGACATTAAACTGTCTAATATTGCTTTATGGCTAGTCAACCTCACCCGCCCCACCCACCTCACCGCAACATTTCCCCACCCCACCCCACCCTACCCCACCGCACCTGACCTTAAACCTACCCCTCTACCCCACCCCACACATTCCACCTACATCACCCTAACCTCAACCTCACCTCACCCCACCACACCCTCTCCCTTACCCCTAATACCTTATCCTACCCTATCCCACCCCTCTCGTATCCCATCCCATCCAACCCTACCAGCCTCACTCTTGCCCCCACCATTTCCTTCCCACCACGTGGCCCTGCTCACCACACAGACCTTGGCTCACCTACACCTCATACCTCACCTTACCTCAGGGGCGGCGTTCCAGGGAAAATCATTGGAGGGGCGAGAAGAAACATTACTTGATTATCTCATAGAGGTAAAAAAACCTAATTTTACACAATTCTTGCTTAAACCCCCCGGTTTTTCCTGAATTTGAAACTCTCGGGGGGTTATCGACCGTTAATATGTCCAACCCAATTGAAAGCATTTCTGCTGACAGCTTGAAGTGAGTAGTTCACGCAACACACCCAACATACACCACATACATGCATACATAAAACACACGGCCAATTTAAGCACTCACACACACACACATGCACAACTTTGCTTTTTGTATGAGCTACATCTGTAGTTGCTACTCTAGTTAATATCTAATCTATAGTTCCAATTGTCCGATGACCTAGAACATTATACCGTGCTATTGTAAAGTGCCATGAAATAAATTCCTCTGTCAATATCGCAGTGTTTTTTAAAGTGACCTACTTTTGCAAGTTCTGATGTTATCTTACCATTTTCTTTCCCCTGCCTGATCCCCTGAGAATGATAGGGAAAAGCACTGTATGGGCCTTGTGCATGGACAAGTTAGAATGTACTTTGTATAAGATTGACTAAAATGTATCTTCTATTTACTGTGTAGCCTACAACAATTACCATAGAGGGACTGTGACATCCTTCAGTGTACACATATCTTATACAAATTTGACAACAATTCTTATTTTGAATATGAAGAATCAAACTAGACTCTGCCAGAGTTTTACCAATTTTACCACCCTGAACAACAAGAGCAAAAGTTTGTGTAGTTATTGATTTGTCAAGTGAAATTGTTCAATTTTAAACAGAAAAAAAATGTCCTAAAGACAATTGTTTTCATTTCCCACCTTGTCGCTGAATGAGGCTAGCACAACAGTTTGTTTTAGTCTACACTTGCATTGCCATTTCAATCTGCTAAGAGCTAAAACATTAACGTATCCACGTATGCACAAATCGCACACACACTCTCACATGTTCTATCGATAACATTGCCAGAGCTGTGGACAATGGCCGCCATGTTTATTACCTTCTTTAACCAAAACCCAAAATTTCCAAGGGGCTTCCCTATAGGAAGGACCCAACAAATTGATCTGACACTACAACCGCAACAAAGATTATACCCCCGCCCGCAACTAGGACACCCTGGATTAGACTTGGCGAAGGCCACCATTTTGGTGATGGGTTCAACAGGCTGTGTGTTTTTCCGTATTGATTTCCCTGTGGACCTTCTGTGCAAAAAAGATACAGAATACCAAGGGACATAGCTGAGGTTTGGTTGTGTGTTGGGGAAAATTAGACCAAGGAGCAGTTAAATGAGAGGTAATTAGATCAAGTAGAGTAACATTATCGCACACAGTAATTATTCTTAATGGGGTTTCAGCCGTGTCGTGCATATAGCTTGAAGTAGGCTAGGCTTAAGAGTAACGTACGATTACAGACTTAAATTCATAACCCCCACCATTTTCCCCTGGTTTGGTGTCGTTATGAAACTTGGCTTTAAAAATCCAATTAGGTTGGCCAGCTGCCTGATGAGTTGCTAGAGTTTGCTATCCAATTGTTTACAACGGAATAAGTATTATCTATCTGTGTGTGTGGGTTGTTCTTTCCAGGACATGGTACTTTTCCGAATGATTAAAGTACTTCGTATTTTCTAAACACACAAGTAATTGTGGAAATAAATTTGATGGGATTTAGGATGTTACCTAAAAAAATAAAAGTTTTAAAATTGGCTAGGAAACCTTTATCAGTCAAAATAAATATATACGGATTCACTTTCAACAATTTCAGAAATGCAGCACCAAAAATGGTTTCTTTTTTCGAGATACAAACCTTCAATTTGTTTTCCTTAATTCTAATCATTTATTAGGTGTGCGGTTTAGCAAGGCACTTTGAATTTGGAGTAATATGTAATCAATTTCACCTATATACCACTGAGGATGTGGTTCTTTTATTGCCTCAGAAGTATAGACAGTGTAAAGTTGTGTGTGTGTGCATTTGCATATGTGGTGTGTACCACACATAACATGCGCCATATGTTGTGTATGTGTGCTTGCTCACAAAGTGAGAAATAGAAAAAGGTTTCCCGTTAAGGAATTAGGTCGTATGTGATAGGCTCCTTGTACCTCATTTTGTGAAACTGGGTCATGATAGACTTTACTAAACAACTTGAGAGAAAAAGTTAATCAATAAGCTTTTTGGCCACATGTTTCTGGGGCAGTTGCTGTAATCTACTAAACTCCTCAGCAAAGGGTGTCAAAAAGGGGTGAAGCACACTGTTTAGGTGCAAAATATTAGAGAGATTAAAGGCTTACGAGGATTTTCCAAAGTGGACTCCGAAATTGGACATCTTAACCACTCTTGTGGTACCTCCTGGTGTAATAATTTGTTGGATTCAGTTGATATTTTTGCATATAGATTACAGAACTGGTCTCAGACAGTTAAGCTTGTTAAATCCATGTGGGGGTTTCATGTCAGCCAACACACCAAGCATTTCATTATCCGATCTCTTTCTGAGGTGCAGGTCTTTGGTTTTTGGTTTTTTTCAAAACAAAATGGTTAAATTCTTAGCCATTTAAGCCTAAGGACGGACATGGTTACAATAGAATATTTTTAAAAAAAAAAAAAAAAAAAAAAAATATTTAGGGCAAAATACATCCCAACAACTCATCTGACATGGGAACGAGAATGATAGGACTAATGCAGAGACAAAGTAAAAAGTAGCGAGATTAGGAAAAGAAATGTGAAAGCCATTGAAAAGGTCAAGCCGGAGATAGGCAGGGCACGCATCTCAAAGAGGAGTTAAACAGGTGGATGGGGAGGTTAATAGAATGGCCCCCCCCCCCAAAACAAGGGAGAACAGGGAAAAAAAGAAGGAACCAGAAGAGGACAAGTGCAAGCTACAGATATCAACAACAGGTTTGCAGTCTGGGCGGACACTGTAAACTGGGTGGAATTGCAGAGTATATTGTAGAGTATTGAATATGTAGTAATTATGCTTCAATGTGCTATTCATCATATTTTGATTGTGAACTTAGAAATTGCTCATTCTAACTTGATCTGAGTGTTGTACCTGTTGTGTGTGTGCATGTGTGTGTGTGTATGTGTGTGAATATGTATGTGCATGTGGTTGAGTTTCATTAGAATTCTCATTTGAGAATTGCAGCTGGATATAACCAAAAACTTGGTCAGACGAACAACTGACCCAGGACTTATCAAAGGTTGCTCACATGTAGCAATGGGTTCAATGGGCCACACTAGGATCATTCCTAAAAATTCTATAATGTGTGCCATTTGAAAGAGTAGCTTAGCTGTTATGACAAACAAACTTAAGATTAGTTGTCTTTTTTGGTCCACTCGCAACTTGAGTTGGCAAAGGGGGACTTGTTGGTCCCCTGCCAACTTTCTGTTGGCAAAGGGGGATATAGTTGGTCTCCCGCCAACTTTAGTTGGCAAAGGGGAACTATAGAAATGTCCCTGCGATTCGTGTGTAAGTGTGGATCCCGGCAAATCTGTGGATCTAAGCAAGTGTGGGAGTCAATTCTTTGAAACATGATGTATCTCAAGTAGGCGGGTACGATTGGGATCAGGGGTGCAAGTTCAACTATGGTCAACAAATAGGGTTGTATGTATAAACCTTGTAAAACAATAAATGTTGAAATCTAAGCAAGTATGGGTGTTCATCTTTCGCACCATAAAATGTCACCCAAGTAGGTGGTGGATGGGTTCGGATGTGGGTCACGTGGTGTGGGTCAAAGGTCAAAGATGCGGTTCAAAACAGATTAAATTGCTATAACCTTGTCAATTGTGGTAGGATGATGAACTGGGTAGGGTGGTCAACATTTCAGTGCTGGAAATTTTTCAGGGTCATTTAAAGTAATGTGGGTTATTAAAGTCAAATCACAAGGTATTGGTAGAATGATTGAAACTTTGTGGGTTGGTGTCAACATTTCATTGGTGAAAAAGTGTTGCTGTGAAGTGAAGGTCATTTCAAGGTCATAAAGGTCATCCAAGGTCAAATCACTACAACTGGTTGTGGGTCATGAAACCTGGTGGGCGTAGTAAACTTTGATACAATCAAGGTCATTTCCAGGTATCTGTGGTCATCCAAGGTCAAAATCACTGCAAAGGGCTGTATGGCCATGAAACTGGTGGGTTGTGGGCATCATTCAGTTCTGGAAATTTGAAGTCATTTCAAGGTGCCGGGGTCATCCAAAGTCAAAACAACTACAAATGGTTGTTATGTAATGAAGCATGGGGTTGTCAGGTCACATTTGGTTTTTAAAAAAACCTGTTTAAAAGTCCACGCGTCATTTCCAGGTCCTCTGGTGTCACTAAGGTCAAATTAATTCAAATCACAAGAAATGGTTGCATTGGTCTGAAACTTTGAAAATTGTGAAGGGCATTTCAAGGTCAAGTAGGGATTAATCCAAAGTCAAATAATACAAATGGTTGTTGGGCATATGAAATTGAAAGGTGTAGTCAAACATTTGATACTAAAATTGTTCAAGGTCAAAGTTTAGGCCAATATTCAAAGTCAGGCTCATATAGCATAAAAGACCTTCACAATTCATTATCTTGGTGACAAGATGACCTCTTGGTGTTGTTGACCTTCAGTTTGGGGCCCAACATAATGCGTGTATCCTTTCTATGGTCATCAAGTATATAGATGGTCTAAAGTTTGAGAAATGTTTTGTTTGTGGCCTTGTACCCTCTGTTAACTTTGTGTGAATTTTTTCATTCTCAATAACTACAAGAAAAAAAAAACCAACCTGGTTTGACAATGATTGAATGCCTCTATAATAAAGCAGGCAGAATCTTTGGAGCTAATAAACATTCTACAGTAAAATTAATTGGGGTTCTAAAATCGCAAACTGCTGTGGCAATTATTTAGAGCAGAGAGAGCAGCATTTGAACAAGTTTTAACAGAAATCATTTGTAAATTGAGTCAGAGAAAAGACGTGCTAACAAGCATATACAAGATCATTGGAAAACAGGATTTGCTGAATATAGGCTTTCAGGAAGTAAAATTCAAAACCCAATTTGGGAGCAAGACAAGGCTTGACGCTAACTAACATTAAATCACGATACTCATCCCGATGTTGTGGAAATTCCGATGTCAATAATACAAGATTAGAATGATGCCACTTAACTCAAATGAAGTGCTTTAGTCTCTCTCGTCCTTGATACAGTTTTAGGATCAAGCACTTGGCTTTTGTAGTACTTTTCAAGCATCTCACTGCTTCAAATTCTTTTCTTTTCATGTTTTGAGCTTATGTCCTCGGAGAGAAGAGAGAAGAAGGTAAAAAGGGAAACAGAGAAGGGGTTGCTTAAGACAATCATTAGCGGATTACATGGATGCATGAAACTCTGGAGTGTCATTTGGGGTTTTGGACCGTGTCGACGCATTAGGCGTTTCAAACTTTGGGAGTGTTTCACGGGTGGTGGTAGTTAACTTGTAATAGTATCTATTCTAAAATATGCTCCTAGCCTCGTCCGTTTTTCATATAGGATTCAAACTGAATACTTTTAGTCGAGTACGCTAGGTCGGAGGTCATGAAAAATTTTCACTTCATCATCCACTAAATGAACAAATGTGAGATTTTTACCACCAACTAATGACTGTTTTTATCTGATAGCTTGTATAGTGTGACTTACTACATAATTGGCGACGAGGACTGTTGAGACCGAAATGCGTCAATAGCCACTACTGAGTATGGCGAACTTTTGGGCACATAAGTGAATTCGAAGCAGCGGGAACGTGGGAATGGGAAATGTACGCGAGCGTCTCGGGCATTTATTTGAGGCCAACGCGGAATCACGTCGCAGATCGAAAAAAGCGATCATACTTTCTGTTATGGACAGACACTTTCAAGCTGATCACGCGTTTATGTCCCTAAGAGCCCAAAGGAAGCAACTTGTGCACGGAAGGAAATCACTACACTTGTAATTAAAGAAAACATTGCAAAACCAGCTCCGTCGGGTGGGGTGATAGTTGAACGCTTCACGTTAATACACGATCGTCGGCCCGGTGAGAATTGTAGCTGAATGTTGTGAACTTCGTGGTTGACACAGGATGTGCGACTATGGAGATAACCTGTCAACCATGCCTGCGGATCGTCTTGGTTGTGGAATTCAGAGATCGCATTATACAAGGAACGTATTAGCTAGAGGGGACCAGCTTACCTTTCCAGTCAGCACTTTCACAGCACAGTCATGATTAGCTGCACAACAGTCAAAGATTGAAACATCACACAAGGCAGGTAAACAACGGTACAGGTCGGCCAAGACAAACGCAAACCGCAGGAAACACACGAAAAAAAAGAGCTCAACCAAAAGTAGGGGGTATGGGTAAACCCTTGTACAGGTGTGGCACCAAAACTGACCAGTTTCAAATAGTGTTGGGCCACAGAGGTTTTAACTTGCAAACAAGTGTGCAAAAAAGGCCATATTGCTAAAAGTATGCAGTTCGTCAGGGTCTGTAAACAAGGCAGAGGATGCTAAATTTGTTGGTCAGCAAGAACTTGCACGTGTACGCCAACAGATGCTACAAAAACGTACACCAGCACCTAGTGTCAGCGGGTTTTGTAGCGTATTCAGTACAATCACGAGGAGTGTTCGCTGTTACTAGATCGCGTTTGACCCGTCGGGTACAGGTGACTATAAATGATAAGACTGGGTCAAGGAATTAGATCACAGGAGCTAGCCACATCTATCATAAGCGAGTCGGACTACAACGATTGTGGGGCACAGAGGCACTTCCCCTGCATGCTTCGGACTGTATTTTGACACTTACCACAAAGAACAAGATCCCCATAATTAGAGAATGTGATGTTACCGTTCGTCTAAATGGCCAGGAAGCGGTGTTACCAATGTTGGTGTAAGGGAATGGCCCCGATGTGTTTGGTCGCGACTGGCTGAAACACATTCAGCTTGCATGGACAACCAGGATTTTCCATGTGAATGCACCTCGGTTATGCTCACGGATAGTTGGCATCACGCATCACTGTTTACGTGAGGACCTTGGGGAATTGAAAGGTCACAAAGTTCAGATACCGGATTGAGTCTGGTGCCAAACCTTGGTTCTGTAAAAGCGTGGGACTGTCCAATATGCACTGAAAGGGATAAAGTGGAGCTGAACTGGATCGGTGTGTGTACTGGTGTTGTAATTGAACCTGGCTACATTTTCAAGGTGGGCGGCCCCATCGTACCAGTCCTGAAATCCACAGGGCAGATTCGAATCTGCGGAGATTACAAGACCACCGTTAATCAAGTAGCTACACTTGATATACCCTTTACCGCGGGGGGGTGGAGGAACCTGTTCGCGCAATGTATGGAGGGACTTATTTCACGAAGCTTGACTGAGCCATGAGTACTCAAACAGTTAGTCTCGACGAGTCGTCGCGAGAAGAATGGTCACTATAAAATACGCACAAGGGCATTGTATTATAGGTATACACGCCTCCGTCTTGGAGTCTCGGAAGCGACCATCTATATTCAGCGTACTATGGACAGTCTGCTTAGCGGACATTCCAAAGCAGTGATTTTTGGATGATGTGTTGATCACTGGAGTGATGAAGCTGAAACATTGGGCCAATGTGGAAGCAGTCTTAACCAAGTGGGAAGATGCAGGTCTGGTCTTAAGCGTGACAAGGTGTGTGTTTTGCGTGCCAGAAGTTGAATACTATTGGGCCACGACATTAGTGGAGAAGGATTGCAGCCTACCACAGAGGGAAAGTTTAAGTGGTCGTTCAAGCCCCAGTACCACGCAGTACTACAGAGCTGTGAAATGAAATCCTACCTTGGATCTGTTAATTACTATGCAAAGTTTCTACCACAGCTTTCATTCAACATGGCACCCTTGCATCGGAGTACTAAAGAAAAATAGTACATGGTGTTGGGGGCCGGATACAGCAAAGCTGCTTTTGAAGGTCCATCCCCCAAACGTCTAATTGTATCTGCGAAGAGTAATGGTATTCGAATCAAGCTAAGACTTGATTTTTGTCATGTGTGACAGGCCCTGTATGGTGTGGCCGTATTGGCTACCGTATGCCGAATGGAAACAGAGCGGCCATAGCATAGCGTCAGCGAACCCTGTCACAGCGGAAAAAAGAACTATTAGCACTGGACAAGGAAGGAGTTGCGGTGGTGGTCTTCGGGGGGAAGAAGTTTCATCAGTATGTATACGGTGGTTCAGTTGTAATCCACTAACGACCACAGCCACTACTAGGTCTGTGAGTGAGACACGCGCTGTGCCACTCATGGCATCCGCACGCATTCAACGATGGGCGTTGACCATTATCCGCGGACCAGTACAAGTTAGTGGTACGGCCTGGTCAGGCCAACGGCAATGCAGATGGACTAAGCAGGACTACCCTTGCCAGCTTCACCTAACCGCAACACCAGACCACAGGATGTTGTTAGTTATGGATAATTTAGGAATCCATACAGTAAACCCGGACCACAAAAATTCGGTTGTGGACGGGCAGAGATCCGATCTTATCACAATCAAGGATTATGTTTTGAATGGATGGCCACATAGTTGTAGCGATACGAACCTCACACCGTACTCACACGGCAGGAGCGAAACTTAGTATCCACGGGGATGCTTGTGTGGGGATCGCGTTGTCACAAGGCGTCAATTGTTATGGTGAGTTACATGAGGCCCATCCAGGTATTTCAAACCAAAAAAAATTGAAAGCCCTCGGCACGAAGCTACGTATGGTGGCCAAACATGGACCATGAACTAGAACCCAAAGTGAAACTTGTGCGCAGTTCAGGAGAATCGCAAACGCCACTGGGCCCCATTGCACCCATGGGAATGGCCCCAGGAACCATGGCAAAGGCTCCATTTGGATCTGCGGGACCTTATGGGACACATGTTCCTTGTGATAGTAGATGCGTACAGCAAATGGGTGGACATTCACATGGTTAACCAAGCCAAACAAGCAGGCACAGTTGAAAAGTTGCGTTACTCCTTTGCTACAAATGGTTTGCCACGAGTTTATTGTTCCCAGATAACGGCAGCAATTTAACAAGCACTGAGTTCGCAGAATTTGTAGCCCAAAACGGTATCAAGCAAACATTAGGTCGGCGCCGTTCCACCCGTCATCGAATGGCTGGCCGAGCAGGCAGTCCAATCTTTTAAGACCGGAATGAAGAAGATGAGAAAACGATGGCTGTGGAAACGAAGCTGTGCGTACTTGATGCGCTACCGCATAACGCCGACATACTACCACTGGGTAACTCCAGTGAACTTTTGAGGGGAGGAAAACGACGACCACGCTGTAGACTCGATAATCTTGTTAGCCCAAGTCTGGAACTCACATACACACTAAGCAACTGGACCAGAAGGAGAAAATGCCATGATAAGCGTGCAAAGCTGCATAATTCCAAGTGGGAAACTACGGGTACCTTAGGAAAACTTGCTCGCGGACCTCTGTGGGTACCGCGGGGTGGTCCATATAGCTGTATGGCCCAGTGTCGTACACGGTAGAACTCCTTGATGGTCGCGTCTGGAAAAGACCGTGATCAACATATGCACAAGATCGACGCCTGGGACCAGACTACCCCGCAGCATCAGCTGAACATGATTGGAATGTGTTGAGCACCCCTGGGGGAGGAAGGCGGAGGGCCAATGCCAGTCATGCGTCAGTCAGCACAAACTCAGTCTAGTCATGGTCAAGCAGACAATCTTCAGTCCAGTCGAGTCATCTGGACAATCGGGACAAATGCCACAGAATGGTTCGTCGGTCCAATCGCAATTCAGAACCACCAGACCGTTTTGGTTGGAACTAGTTATAAGCTGCTTACGCTGTTAAAGTTTTTTTAACATGTTTGTGTTTGATGAAGGATCTACGCAAAATAGACTTTATTAGATTAGCATTAGACGTTAACGTGCTCAGGTATTACTATAGAGGCTATCGTTGTTTCAAGGTTTTTTTTTTTTGGACACAACCAAATTAGATCCCAAAATTGGTTAATTTCCAATTTTTTGCTGTGAATTAATTGTGGGCACTATATTCTGTCAGGCTTTTCACAACAATTTCAAGTAAAGGTGGACGCTGTCTGCTGTAGGAGCTGGTTCCAAAATTAATATAGGTTTTGGATTCTTGAAAAAAAATATTAGCCGTGTTTTGGTGCCTGTGCCAGCTAGCAGTGTGGCTAGGATTGTATGGTAAATCCTTTTGGCTATTTTGATGTTTAATGTTTCGAGCTAAAGGGGAGGAAATGTGGTAAATTAATATTTTATTCTAAATATGCTCCTAGCCTCGTACGTTTTTCATATATGATCAAACTGAATACTTTTAGTCTCGTACGCTAGGTCGGAGGTCATGAAACTTTGTCACGTCAATCATCCACTAAATGAACACATGTGAGATTTGTTTACACCGAAATAAATGACTGTTTGTACCTGTGATAGCTTGTATTAGTGTGAATTTACTACAAGGGTCTAGTGGGGTTTTATTCTCCTGAAAAACTGGGGGGTGAAGCTCAAACTCCAATAACACTCCTAAGTGTTTTGGAGTGTCATGCCCTGTGGACAGCTTTGGGGGATAGTGAGCAGAGGTGACCTCACAAGGTCATATTTGTTAAGAAATTCCTGTTTGAATATCACGTGTGAAAGGCCACAACTTCAGGTATGTTGACTTCCGGCCTGCACTCCGATATGAGAAGCGGAGGAGAATGGTCAGAGGATGGTTTCAGAGTTTCGGCCATCGGTGGACACCACTTGGAGTGAAAACCAATAGTGATTTATTTTCATCTTTTTGGAGTTCAGAACCCTTTGGTGGAGTTTGTGACCATGCGACATGGCTTAGTGAGTTGTTTAAACTGGGTAACCCTTTTTGCAATGTAGAGGAACCCCCATTATTGATGAGGTCACAGGTCATACCAAGGTCAAAGGTCATGTGAGGTCAAGTTGTAAGATTGACCTGAATTAAGTTGAAGTTCAATTCAAACCAAACTTGGTTTATGGATATTACATGCAAAAACTCATTTGTTTACGAGGTCAAAGGTCATATGAGGCCTACCATTCACAAACCGCGACGGCAGGTGACACTAGCGGTCCAAGGACCCCGATATTTTTTATCTCATGAAACCATAGCTGGAAAATTTCTGAGAATCATTAACTGAAGTGTTGTTGTATTTGATAGTTTAGCTTACGTGCATGCCTTGAGCATCCCTGTATGGATGGGTGTATAAGTACCAGCCTTTGAACATGAACATGCCTACAGCTAAAGTAAATTCTGCTGATTTGACAGTTTAGATTGATGGGTCACATTACAATTAAAAAAACCTGACAGAAAACTTAAGACACACCAGTAATGTATTATCGTCGCCATAGGTAGCTTCATTTGTTATGAAAATGTGGAAGCCAATTTTTAAAAGGTTTATAACCATGAATTCTCATAAGGTCTAATAATGATCCATCCATGTCAGAAACATGTTTTAACCCATCAATTCATCAAACATTTTTATTACTCATCATTTCAATCTCCCAGGTCTTTGATCTTTTTACATGTTATTGTGTTAAAGGTCACACTGAGGAATTTCCAATTACCATATATGCGGATCATGTACAATGATAAATGAAAAGCCGAAAATTGCCATATAATTTTTTTTTTCGAATCCTCGTAATGTTCACTTACATCTATGGTTTAGGATTTTAAGTGGAATTGTCTCATTTGTAATGTTCATCACCCCTTTTGGGCACCCTTCAGGTCAGGGGGTGTGGGTTTGATGGTATTAAAGGGTGGTAAGTTCGATCCATTGTATGGATAAACAGTCACTCAAATATTTACTATTTACTGGAAACTTGATGTTATTGAATTGCTAAATACCCCTCTGCATTTTCATATGTCTTAATCTGTATCTGTTGTCATTTAATTTTATTTTGTGTGTTTTGAAATAAAAAAATGTTAGGTCCTTTGGGACTCTGAGAAATAAAAAAAAAATTGAGTTTACCAATCTTTCTATGTGAATGGGCATAAAGAGTGCGCTATAACATACAATTATAACTTTGTATTGCCTATATGACAAGAATCCCACATGGATTTGTCTGATTTTTGCTGATAGCTGATAGCTCTTGTCATGTCCCTTATATCATTTTTCATAATGTGTCGCCACTGCTTAAAATTGCGCTAAGAATAAAAGAGGCACTTTGCATGAGTCAAACAGCTGTACATGTTTAGCACATTGACACAATTCCTCAATCCACCTTCCACCTGGCATGTGTTTTTGGGTGCAGATTTTGGGAAGCACGCAGCTGCACCTGCATTGTGTTGCCTTGAATTGCATACCAGTGCTATTGATTGGACAGTCAACCTTATGCCAGGTGGGAAGTGGATTAAACACGGTTGATGTCATGTGCTGAACTAGTGCTAAAGTGAATTTTTTCCTGATTTTGTCATGAAATTTTACAAACCTAACACTTCATAATTTTTCTCTTTCTTTCAATAGTAGAAAAATGGTCGTATGAATTTGTATTTTATGGCAAATCTAAATATTATTTTAACTTTACTCGTCTATCTGTTTTTAAACTTATTACCATGCCATCTTAAAATTTCAGTATTTAAAAAACTTAGCTTTGTTGCATCCGCTAAAAGCCACCAAGATTCTTGAAGTGGTTTTCCAAGGAGACTCACGTCTTCACTCAACCTCTTTGACGTTAGGTTTAACTTTCCGACCATTTCCTTTTTGTTGCCAAAATGTCCATGCCTTTACATACCCACAACTCACACATATCAACATACTATGAACCGGAAGACGTTTATGCGATAGTTCTATGCTCCCTTGGGGTTTTGGCGACACGCGGCTATTGAATCGCCTTGTTCCCGACGACACCATGGCCCGGATCTCTTGTGCATTAATGGAAATGGGAATTCTTTAAGGGCTTAGCGAGAAAGCAAGACACTACGGGCTGCAAGGGCTAGTGTCAAAACAATCCTGGCCCGTTTCAATTAGCCATTGTAGTCTGTGTCACTCTAATTTTTTCGCGGTTGTCATCCGTCCTATGTCCCCGGGTTTTCTTCTGTCTAACTCCATTTCCAGGTCTGTGTAAGAGAATGAAACACACTATTTGCACCTTTTTTTAGCTGCATTGATAGCACTTGCAGCTTTTCACTGTGGTTATTAGACTGCAAAACAAGGTCATAGATCACTTGTGAAGATAAATCCACTGGATGCAAATACTAGAAGTGTTTTTGACATGAGGTTGTCATAAATGTAGGAAAACGGTTTCTTTATCTGTAGTAATGGAGAATTCTGAATTTTTCAGAAGTTTGAGAGGGGGAAAGGCGAGAAAAGGCGAGAAGAGGAAAGGGGGAGAGGAGAGGGCACGAGGGAGGGAGAGAGGGAGGCAGGGAAGGAGAGAGGGAGAGAAGGAAGGAAGAAGGAAGGAATGAAACAGGATGAAAGGTAGAAATAACTCTTTAAAGGCTGACTCTAGACATTTCTCGGGGAGGTGCCCCCTCACATTTCAAACAATTGTGTTTTTAGTCAATGGCATGTTTCACAGAAAGAGACCATGAGTTATCGCATGAATAGTTTTGTATTAGAAAGCAGAAGTATAATTTAAGTAGTTGATTTATAAGGACATGTTATAAAGTGTACTAAATTTTAATTTTTCGAAAAAAAGCACTTGATAAAGTAGCGTTTTTTGAGCAAAAAAATGGTTGCTAACAATTATATTTTTTGGACGTACAGTGTTATTCCTATGATAGGTAAAAAAAAAAGTAACATTATGCAGTAAACTCAGACAGCTAAATAACCAAAACATCTTTTTTTCACTCAGAGAAAAATAGTATGGAAAAAATTATTTATTTAAAAGTAATTAGCCTGTATTTGGTACCACATATATCTAATCTGCATGTGGGTTTAGAAGTTAGTGCCAACTCTGGTGAATGACAATAATGCCAGAAATTTCTAAATATTGCTAATGTGACGCCTTTGGAAATGACACACACTTCCAAAAAAAAAGTTACTGTTAAATAACTAGCTCAGTTCTCGCAGTCCTTAATTATAGAAAATCACACCTTTGGTATAAAATTCCTTGATCTAAATTTTTTTTATACTACATATAGTCCTCTTCCATCGTGTATCCAATTAAAGTCCCTTCTAGAATTTGGGGAAGAAGGTTTGAAGGGTTTTCTTGTACTTTCAAGGATGCGGAACAAGATTTTTTGGGTCCAACCTGTGGGAAATGTGGTGGGGTAAACTCTCGCTAGAGGGCATTTTTCAAAATGGCCGCCAAAATTCCAGGACAAATGGCATAGTATAACTAAAAGATATTTAGAAGTTAATATGAAATCAATTTTGGGGTATTTTCTTGATGCTAATTATGTAATGCTATTCCAAAAATTAGATTTTTGAAAATACCGTGAGAGGGCGCTGTTTTCAAAATGGCTCCTAAATTCCATATAATAGCCTGGGGGGACGTTATCAAATTAATTATTATTGAATACGATCTAAATCCAATTTGCAGATGTTTGAAGGTATTTGTTACATTTTCAGGGTGGGGGGGGTGGAGCTGAACCAGTTATTTGGTCCAACCTCTGGGAAATGTGAAGGGGAACTCTCGCTAGAGGGCGTTATTTCAAAAATGGCCGCCAAAATCCATGAAAAGAAAATGGTAATTAAGCTAAGACACGGCTATCTGAGAATCCAAGTGGAAAATCAATTTTCGGGTATTTCCTGAATGTTCTATATCATATCATGATAATTAATAATTAGGATTTATGATAGGTTACCTTTTAGGAGGGCGCTTTTTCAAAATGGCCGCCAAAATTATATTAAAGATAAACAGTATCTAAGAGTTAATACGAAATCAATTTTGGTGTATTTCTTAATGCTAAGCTATTGTGGAATGCTATTCCAAATATTCGAAATTTATGATAAGTACACTAGAGGGCGCTTTTTTTTTTAAAAATGGCGCCAAAAATTCATAAATAGCCTTTTGGGGGCTGTTTTCAATTATTATCATATTCAAAATAGAAATCAAAGTGAAGGATTGTTTTACAGATGTTTTTTTTTTTTTTTTCAAGGGATGTTGAACACGATTTTTATGTCCACGTCTGGGAATGTAGATTTGTTTTCAAATATGGCCGCCAAAATTCCAGAAATGACATTTTAAGCTTTTAGAACAACTATATAAGGTAGAAATGATATCAATTAATTATTATTCAAATACACGCAATCAAAGTGCGGATGTTTGAAAGTATTTGGTTTATATTTTCAAGGATGCTGAACAAATTGTTTTGGTCCAACTGAGACGAAATGTGAGGAAGGAAAGCCGATAGAGGGCATTTAAAAATGGCAGCCAAAATTTCCGAACCGCATATTTAAAGCGACATAATGGCATACAAAAAATATTCAGACATAATGAAAAGGACCCTTCTGAAAAATCATTCACAAGTTGACACAATTGGGATGTTTACATTCTGTAAAAACAGTAAAACACTGGAAGAGTTCCAGAAGGGGAAGGTGGCAGTTCGTGCAATTTCTGGAACAGAAAACCAAGGTTTTGACATCCCTGACAGAATTTATCAGTGTATTCTAGCATGTTTTGTGGCACAATTCAAATCATTCAGACCAGGATTCAGGCATTGTACTTTAGGTAGTAAGATATTGATCTGGCAAGTGAACAAGTGAAAGAGGTTAGACGGGATTAGCACATATACAATGAGCAATGGTCTGTGAGTGATGACCAGCATTGCTTTTCAAGTTTGGTAAATGCTGGCAGTGTAATGTAGCATCTTTTTCAAGAATTGCCACGAAACTGCCACCTCCCCCTCTGGAACTTTCCTGTTTTTACTGTTTTTACAAATGTAAACATCAAAATGTTTTTCAAACGTGTGGAAAGTGATTTCTGGTAAGGGTGCTTTGCATTATGTCTGAATACTTTCTATGCATTATTCGCTGTAAGTATATTTTTTTAAAAAACAGCTATCTGAGATCAAATGAAATCATTTTGGGGTTGTTCTTAATGCCTATTATTGTGTAAGCTATTTCAATCACAAAGATTAATGATAAATGCTTCTAGAGGCGCTTTTCAAAATGGCTGGCAAAATCCAGAAAATAACATTAATTTTAAAGATAAAACAGCAATCTTAGATTCAAAATGAAATAAATTGTTGGTGTTTATTGCTACTTATTTGTATTTCCGCTATTCTAGCAATTATAATAGAATGATACGGAATACTAGAGTTTTTTTTCCAAAATGGCAACCAAAATTCCATATAATCCTTTTGGGGGCCAGTTATCAAGATTATGACAAATTAGAAGTAATAATAAGTGAAGATGTTTGAAGTATTCGTTTATATTTTCAAGGATGCTCAAATTTTTAGGTCCGACCTCTGTAGTGGGGAAAATCTCGCTACAGGGTGGCATTTTCAAAAATGCCGCCAAAAAAAAATTCCAGAAAATGAGCATATTATAACTAAAAACAGATATTAAGCGTTAATATGAAATCCAATTTTGGGGGTATTTCTTGATGCTAATTATTATGTAAGCTATTACAAAAATTAGAATTTATGATAAATACCGTTCGAGGGCGCTGTTTTCAAAAATGGCCGCCTAAATTCAGTATAATAGCCTGTTGGGGCGTTATCAATAAAATTATTATTGACTACGAAGTATAAATCAAATTGAAGATGTTTTTGAGGTATTTGTTTACATTTCAAGGATGCTGGAACAAGATTATTTTGGTCCAACCTTCTGGAAATGTGAGGAAAAGGAGGAACTCTCGCTAGAGGGCGTATTTTCAAAAATGGCGCCAAAATCCAGAAATGTACATTTAAGCTAGGAAAGAAAACGGCTATCTGAGAATCCAAGTTTGAAATCAATTTTGGGTATTTTGAATGTTCTCTATCATCAATGATAATTAAATAATTAGGATTGGATTTATGATAGGTACCTTTAGAGGGCGCTTTTCCAAATGGCCGCCTCACAAAAATTAATATAAATTAAAGCCCTAAACAGCTATTTAAGAGTTAATACCTCTTTTCCCGAAATCAATTGGTGTATTTCTTAATGCTAATATTGTGTAATGCCTATGCAAATATTGCATTTTATGATAGTACCCCCCTAGAGGGCGCCTTTTTTTTAAAAAGCTGCTGCCAAAATTCCATATACTAGCCTTTTGTGGGCTGTTTTCAATTATTATCATATTCACTATAAACAAAGTGAGATTTTTTAAAGATGTTTTTTTTTTTTTTTTAAGGAGTTGAACACGATTTTTTTTATGTCCAAACGTCGGGGAAATGTAATTGCTCTCAAAATGGCGCCCAAAATTCCCCGAACAATGACATTTTTTTAAAGCTTTAGAACAACTATATTAAGGGTAGACATGATATACAATTAATATTATCAAATACAAGCATCAATAATGGCAGATGTTGGAAAGTATTTGTTTCTATTTCAAGGATGCTGAACAAAATTGTTTGGTTCCAACCTATGAGGAAATTGTGAGGAGGAAATCTCGATAGAGGGCATTTGCAAAATGGCAGCCAAAATTCCAGAAAACCGCATATTTAAAGCGCACAATGGCATAAAAAATATTCAGACATAATGAAAAGGACCCTTATGAAATCACTTCCACAAGTTGAAAACAATTTGGATGTTTACATTCTGTAACACAGTAAAAAACTGGAAGAGTTCCAGAGGGGAACTGGTGGGCAGTTGTGCCAATTTGGAACAGAAAAAAAGAACAACAAGGGTATCTTAATCCCTGACAGAATTACAGTGTATCTAGCATGTTTTGTGACCAAATTCAATAATTCAGACAAGGATCAGGCATGACTTTAGGCTTGTAGTAAGATATGATCTGGCAAGTGAAAGAGGATTAGCCGGGATTAGCACATAATACAATCGCAATGTCTGTGAGCTGATGACAGCATGCTTTTAAGTTTGGTAAAATGCTGGCAGTAATGTCAGCATCCTTTTTCAGAATGCCACGAACTGACCACCTCCCCCCTGGAACTTTCCTTGTTTTTCTGTTTTTACAGAATGTTAAACATCCAACTTGTTTTCAAACTTGTGAGTGATTTCGGTAGTTTTAGGTCCTTTCATTATGTTCTGATTTTTTTTATGCCATTATGTTCGCTTAAGTTATTTTAAAACAGCTATCTGAGAATCAAAATGATGAAATCATTTGGGGTTGTTTCTTAATGCTCTTTATGTGTAATGCTATTCATCACAAAGATTAATGATAATGCTTCTCGAGGGCGCTTTTCAAAAATGGCTGGCAAAATTCAGAACATAATCAATAATTATAAAGAGATAAAACAGCAATCTGAGAATCAAAAGGAAATCAATTTTTGGTTGTCTTATTGCTACTTATCGTATTCCGCTATTCTAGCAATTGTAAAATTAAAATAACTTTTCTTTTTTTTTTTTTTTTTTTTTGGTTTTTTTTTTTTTTTTTTTTTTTTTTTTTAATTTAGATATTTTTTTCAAAATGGCAACCAAAATTCATAAATAGCCTTTTGGGGGGCCCCGTTATCAATGCAATTATTGGACAAATTAACAAGTATAAATCAAAGTGAAGATGTTGAAGGTATTCGTTATATTTTCAAGGATGCTCAAATTTTTAAGGTCCGGACCTCTGTAGCTGGGAAATTGCGACAGGGCGTTTTAAAAGGGCCACCAAAATTACCAGAAATGGTATTTAAGCTAAATACAGCCATCTAAGGAGCTAAACATGATATCAATTTGAGGGTATTCTTAATTATATTATTGTAAGTTAGGAGTGTGCTTTTTCCCGAAATGGCTGCCAAAATTTAATATGTCTTTTTTGTTACATTTAATACAATTAAAAAAAATAAAAAACTTTTTATATAATTAAATCGGGGCACCCCTTTAAAACATATTGGATTTCGGCCCCTAAATTGAAGGAGGTCAATTTTTCTACCAGTATTGCCCTCCTCAGGCTATTGCTAAAAATATTTCAATAATTGATGCTTTGTAGGACATAATCTACAGGGTCTGTATTAAAATTGAAATGTAAAAAAAACCTTATTATGACATGACAGCCCATTTGAAAAAGCCGCCCTCTAGGAGCATTTATCATAAAGCATTATGATTTGAACAGCCATTAAACAATAAATATAAAATTAAGAAACAACCCAAACATGATTTACATTTTGTTTTTCAAGGCAGCTGTTAAATACTTAATATGTGGTTTTCGTTTTGGCGGCCCTTAAAAGTGCCCTCTATCGAGATTTCCCACGTTTCTAGAGGTTGGACCAAAAACAATCTTGTTCATCATCCTTGAAAACTATAAACAAAAATACTTTCAAAATCTCACTTTATTTATATTGTATTTGATAATAATTGATATTATTTTTTACTTAAATTTTGGCGGCCAATTTTGCGAGCGTATCCACATTTCCCAAAAGTTGGACCTAAAAAAAACTTGTTCAGCATCCTGAAAAATATAAAAAAAACCATCTAAGTCTCACTTTGATTTTTTTATTATTTGAATTGATAATAATTGAAAATAGCCCCCAAAATGATATAAATGGCAGCCATTTTGAAAAAAAAAAAGCGACCTCTAGGGGTTACTTATCATAACTATAATAGTTTGGAATAGCATAATACAATAACTAGCATTAAGAAACACCGAAATTTGATTCATTTGGACTCTTAGATGGCTTTTTTTAGCTTTGTTAAATGCATTTCTTTGAGTTTTGGCGGCCATTTTGAAAAACGCCCTTAGCGAGAGTTCCCAGAGGTGGATAAAAAAAAATCTTGTTCAAGCCATTCTTGAAAATGTATACAAATACCTTCAAAAATCTTCACATTGATTTATACTTGTATATCAATCAAGGATAAATTAATGATAATGGTCCCAAAAAGGCTATTATAGAGAATTTTGGCAGCCATTTTGAAAAAGCCGGGCCCCCTCTACGGGTACTTATAATAAGTTCTATAGACTATTGCACAAGCACAGAAATGCATCTCATGCGGTGCCCATTTCCATCCGCGGAACTTTATACCAAGAACTCAAGTCGGATAAAAACATACGGTTAGGAGCGTAACGAAAAAAATACAAGAAAACTTACCATATCTGTGACGTTGCACAATATTTGTGACATCTCCGTCAGTGAAAAGTTAGGGCACATGTACGATCGAAAAATATCAAGGTTTGTCGTGAAATTTTCAAACACCAGTGCCTCGATTATTTTTGTTCCTTAGATATTCTTCTACATTTTGGTTAAGATTAAACTTCACGTGAAAAGGTACTTGTATTGTACATTTTAGGCACTGTTTGGCGACGCGAATTCGAACGAAAAACAATTTTTTTGTAAACATAACCGCTGGTACAAGTTCCAGGATGGAAATGGAAATGGGCACCATGATGAGATGCATTTTCGGCCGCGATCGCGCAATAGTCTTATTATTAGAATGAATATACAATAACTAGCATTAAGAAACACCGAAACTTGATTCATTTCGGACCTTTAGATGGCTGGTTTTAGATTTAATATGCAATTTTTCTGGAAATTTGCAGCCAGTTGAAAAAAAAAAAGCGCCCTCTAAAGGTACCTATTCATAAATCTTAAGTATTAATACATTATATATATATAGAGAGCATTCAGAAATACATAAAAATTTGATTTCATTTAGATTCCATAGATCTGTTTTAGCTTAAATATACCATTTTCTGGAATTTTGGCGGCCATTTTGAAAAACGCCCTCTAGGGAGAGTTCCCAACATTCACAGAGGTTGGACCAACGTAATCTTGTTCAGCATCTTGAAATAAAACAAATACCTTCAAAAAACATCTCACTTTGATTTATATTGTATTCAATAATAATTGATAAATGTCCAAAAAGGCTTTAACAGAATTTTGGCAGCCATGTGAAAAAGCGCCCTCTATGGGTATTATCATAAATTCGAATTTATTGGATAGCATTATTACAATAATAGCATTAAGAAATATCCCAAACTTGATTTCATATTAACATTAGATAGCTGTTTTTACCTTATATGCCATTTTTTCTGGAATTTTGGCGGCCATTTTGAAAAACGCCCTCTAGCGCGATGTTCCCCACATTTCCAGAGGTTGGACCCAAAATAATCTTGTTCAAGTACAAGAAACCCTTCAAACCTTCTTCCCCCCAAACTTCTAGAATGGAATTCTAATTGTGAAACCCACAGATGCATGTTATACTGTACATAAATGTTGTACAGCATGAAAATGAAAAATCCGATCATCTCTAACGTTGGAAATAAGCATTTAAGGTGAGTTCTTTAGTTCCCGTTAACTATGTTAATTACACTACACACAAAAAAATATATATTTCAAAATCCCTGAGTAAGCCTTAACAAATTGATGTTAGAGAGCTCCTTCAAGGTGTATTTTAACTCTGGTGAACATTGGGGAATTGTAGTCACATTGGATTAATATAAGGAATGGTCATTTGCTTTTTTTTAT